>VDFB02281492.1:1014651435-1014691325 GCA_007258455.2 Sequoia sempervirens | reverse complement strand
AAGAGATAGGAGTTTATTTAGATAATTTTCTGTTAGCTTGATTAAGTAAAATACATAAGCATCATTAACCCTTTAGAAATGTTTATGACTTTCTATGAGTTCTAATTATGGATAATGCTCATATACCTTCTTTTGTCCAAGGGCTATTACTCCATCCCTAATCAATCCTAGAAACATGACCCTTCTCACCATTAACTACATCAAATAAGAATTCATGTAATAATAATTGTAACCTAAACTTTAGATAGTTGTTTATACATCTTGTCACTAATCAAAGCTCCTTAATCAATCTTGACTAAATATTTTCTAAAATAGTAGAAATGAATTTGAACATCCATGGTTGAATTTTTGTGACACTTTTGTTGCTTAGAATTCTATTCATTATAGTCATTAGATCATTTATTTATGTCTAAAAGTCACTTCTATAGATTATCTTAGGTAACCTTGAAATAGAGACTCTTGGATTTGTCAACCATATAATGACCCAAGACTTTACCTAAGACATTAATGAACAAGAGTTAAATGATTTTTTTTGTGATGTAAATGTGACACCTTTCATGCCACATTATACTCATACAAGCACATGACACAACATGTGAAAAGATACTTGGCACTCACCCCAATGTACTATGTAGGGTGACACAAGTGAAGACTTCTAATTTATGGCCTAAAACATCATGACTGACTCAAGCTACAAGATCCAAGAAGACAAAGACTATTTTACCCTAGCTCATACTTCAAAGATGGACCTGCACAAATTTGGACTTAAATTATGATTTGCAAGTTCTCCAAACAAGCTTGGGTTTCGTCCTCCTAACTATGAATTACAACTTGCAAATCTTATTTGGACCTTGGGGTTAATATTGTAGGACCTTAGGCTTCAAATTGATTGGCTACCTACATTTGTACAAACCGTGATCCATTTACCAAATGTCAAAATGCTAAGAGCTAGAGACTCTTACATTTGGGCTTTGGACTTCATATTTTGAGCAAAACACTAAGCCTTACAAGGTTGCAACCTCAAATAGCCAACAACTAATCCCTTTGGACTTTGGAGTTAGAGCAACACCAAACACCTCAACTTCAAGGTTTGAGAGACATCACACAACCAATAAAACACTATTCCCTCTACCAAACACTAAATTATGAGCTTAGAGGATACATCAATTTAGACTTTGGAGTTTGATCCCCCCTTAGCATATTAGACTTTAGATTTCAGCTTGTAACTCATAACTTCAAAAATGACAAATAATCCCAAATTCCAATTGGATGACCATTTGGACCTTAAGTTTTGAACTTTAACTTGCATTTTAGATTTTTGGATTTAAAATGTGCCTATCAAACATGCAAAACCTAAGATAAATCTAAATTCCTAAATCCCTACAATTCAAACTTTAAGGTTCAATGAGCAATTTACAATTGTACAAAACAATTGCAAGGCAAGGACATCAAGCATTAACCTCTTGATCAACAAGACAAATCTCCCTCAATTTATGTGTTGTGTAGAAATAATTAAAGCCAAGCAATAAGGCACACATTGGCCCCACATTGGCTAAGAATAGAGTTCTAAATTTCCCTATAAAGTAAACTAAGCCATATGACAAAACTCCCCTTTCTTAAGAAGTCAAACATGAAAATGACAAGGTTTACAAGGGAGCGACCAATATAGATAATAGAACAATACAAAGCATCATAGTAGCTACAATAAATCTTATAAAGAGCTTGGGTATAAATCCCTAATAATTCCATGACAAGACTAGGTCCAATAGATTAAAAAAACTTATAAATTATATTTCTAAGTTAATAATGATAATAAACTCATTTCGAATAGCCATAGGCATTTTGAATTTAGGGTTAGATACACCATAATAAGCATTTGAGTTGCATCACCTCCAAGGGTGAAAAATATTATAGAACATCACTATCCATTAACAACATATATATTTTACAAATAAGTACATCAAAATCCAAGAATTGAAACCTTTTCTAGGAAAGCATGAAATGACCATGATACCATCATGAGAGATAATGGAGTCCATGCACACTCTCCAAGTTGCTCTGAGTAATTCACAAGTTTTTGATGTGGGTTTAATGCCACCCACCCATGTGGAATCCTTAGGAGCACCCTTTTGGATTGGGATACAATTGAATTGTGTAGTAAAAAACACTCAACCCAAACATGTAGTTTGACAAGAAAAACATATTCACAACTTAAGCATAGCTCAACATAGGCTTCTCAAGCAAGCATACATGAAGAGTAAGAAACAACCATTTAATGCATACACATGAAAAATACATAATCACATTGTTACATGAAGTAAACATACATGAGAGAACCATCCAATACCATCAAGCATGCACTTGAAACTTTGTACAATGAAAAAGATACATCCATACACAAGATTGTGAAGAACACTTAATTAAAATATGGAAGAAGTCACAAGCATTCATTGGACCTGCAATACGTATAGAAAGGAAGAGAGGGATATTCTACATACTAGCAATAAAGTGTCATTTGGGTGTTAACCACACCAATGTTGAGGAGTATCCCCACATCCTATGGAGGTCATTGATGACTCTAATATCGATAGGGAAAGATCCATAGTCTTAGAAATGTTATAGTGTCTTGCCTATCCTTTGTGGCCCTTTCCATGTATCTCATGGGCATATATAAGTATCTCACATATTATCTTTCATTAATGTGTAATGTGTATCTCCCCATTCATTTTAGTTATACCTTATCTTAACCTCTATTCACCTTATCCTCACTTAACACAAGAGCATATGGATATGAGATTCCACTCCATTTTAGCCTAGGAACCTCACCTCTTATGGCTTCACAATAAAGCACATAATGCGTAATGGGAAGAATAGAGTCAATCAAGGCATACACATACAACCACTTTATTTCCCTACCCATTTCCATGCTAATCCACATTGTCATACAATATATTATGTTCATGAGGAAAATCATTCATTTTCATAATCAAGCATACATACGCTCCCTTTCGCAACCCCAAGTTTCTATTGAAATTTTGTCAAATTTTTAAACATACAATTTCAAAAATACAAACATACATTGTTGAAGCCAAGGGCATGGAAAACACTCTTTTCCAAACGCATAATTTGGGGAAAATTTTCCATGGTTTCAATATAAAAATGCAAGTTCCCAAATAAATAATATGAAGGTTGTTGAAATTATTTCCATCAATTCATTAATCCACTCCAAACAATCATCTCTACAAAAATAATGCCAATGCATCCACTTAAGATGGGCATGGAAAAATAAATATAAAAATGCAAGTTCCCAAATAAATAATATGAAGGTTGTTGAAATTATTTCCATCAATTCATTAATCCACTCCAAACAATCATCTCTACAAAAATAGTGCCAATGCATCCACTTAAGATGGGCATGGAAAAATAATGTAAGAATACCCATAACAAAACCAAGCTAGTCTCTTACCTATAAATCATTCCTTACATTGATATGAGTATTTCTTACATTACTTTTGAATTTTTAAATAATAATGGAATAGAGAGTTGAGAGGCCAAATTTCTCTTCCTTTCACACCACACACCATCCAACTCCAATTCCCAAGTAACCAACCACTCCAAATGCCCAAGGATGTAAGAGAAGAGAGGACCCATGGATTCAAAACAATAGCCAAAAAATTCTCACCCCAACAACCCTCTCTCCTTATTTTTCAATGACCTCATTAGGATCTTTTCTCTTATTTTTTTTGAAAAATTACTTTTCAAAAACTACCTTTTTTCTTTATTTTTAAAATAATAATGATAATATTTTTTTATAATGAGAATCAATTCTACTATCTTTTTACAAACACATGATCTTTTGATTAAATAATTCAATGTTGACACAAGGAGACATTCACCATTTTTATGAAAATAAATAATACAATTTTTTAATACAACATAGATTTCATTAAATCACATGAAATTAACTTTTTTTGTAAAAACACATAAAAATTATCACTAAATCAATTAATAACACAATAAATTTTAGAAAATCATTAAATAAATTTCATCATCGAAGTTAGAAAAAAATATAGAAAATAATTAAAGAACATAAATCATATGAATTATGCAATACATAGACATAATTACATTTTTGCACACAACTCAATAATATGTAATCAACCAAATCAAATTTAGGCTTATAGGGGCACACAGTCTCATCTTATAGCTCAAATTTGGGTGAGACAAGAATGGTAGAACACAACACACTTATTGAAGAAAATTATCTCCAATTAATTATCATTGGGGATGATTTGTGCTTGAACACTCAAGGAAATTGTCAAGCATAACTATCCAATACAAAATAACTAATCATAATATAAATATCCACCAACAAGATTATATCAATTCATTGGATGTGAAGCAATAATCACAACGTTGAAATCACTAAGTAGAATTAAAATCACATATCATCACAAGGACAATGATATTAATGCATGGTTAACTCCAACTTATGAAATCCACACATATAAATCCATACACCTCAATGAAAATCAGTATGAGATTAAAGGAAAGTATGATATAATCTCAAAATTCGAAATGAGGCTAGCATAAGCATATCCACATATGTGAATTGAAACATATGATCCATACACCTCAATGAAAATACAAAAAAGGATCATCAATTAGTATAACATAATATTACCAATAAAACATAAAATGAGTAACAACAAGAAGCACATACACCTAGGCACTACATCCTCCTCCCCTAAAATTAGGCTTACTCCTATAAGCCTGTAAAAGGGTGAGAATAAAGAGGTCACAATTGTTAAGCGTCTTTCCAAATAGTAATAGACTCATCAAGACAATCCTACTAGACTCTTACTTGGTCTAGATCTTGCCCTAAAGGCTCAACCTCCAATTTTGTAGGATACAAATGGGCTCTAAAGAAAGTTGACCACCTCCACAACTTGCAATGCATCCCAATCAAGAACATGAATGGAATCTAAAACATGCTACATAAAAATAGAAACATGAAATACATCTGAATACACAAGAGACTAGGTGGCAAGGCAAGTTGATTAACAACTAGACTAGCCCTTTCAAGGAACTCAAAAGTTTATACAAAACATGGTGCAATCTTAGAGCCTTTCCCATAATGGTTTGAGCTTTTATGTGGTCATAGTCTCAAGAAAAAACACTCAACAACCAAGAAGTGTTGATCCAATCTCTTGGCATGGACACACTTCTTCTACCTATCTTAAGTGGACTTTAAGAGTTCGTTATAATCCAAACAACTTGTTGCTCCATATATTGAAGCATATTTAGGCTAATGGAAACGAGATCCTCGATCATTTCCCAACTTAATGGAGTTTGAAAAGGATAACCATACAAGGCCTAGAATGGTGCCATACCTAGGGAACTATGCTACCCATTGTTAAATGTAAACTCAACTACATACAACTAGTTCCCCCACTTATACTACTAGTCAATAATATACATACAAAGCATATCCTCAAGAACCTAATTTACCATCTTAGTCTAACCATTTTTGTCAGGTGATAGGCTAAGCTAAATTTGAACTAAGTTCCCAACACATGTTGCAAGGAATTCATCAATGGAGATGTGAACATAGGGTTATGATATGAGACGATCCCATGAGGTGTCCTATGCAATCAAACAACATTCTCCATGAAGACAAATTCCACTAACATAGAAATATAATATTATCTCATGGACCGTGAGAAGTTGACCATAATGGTAGTTTGTCCACTTTCATCATAGAGGCATCATGATAGTGGGAAGAAATGTCTAAAGGAATAATAAATTTCATAGAAATCATGCCTTGTTTCCATTTAGGAATGTCTTGTGGCTATATAATTATTACGAGATGTCACTATTTCACCTTTGCCCTTTGGAATTCAAGGCACCTACCAACAAACTGAACTATGTTGTGTCACATCCCTATACAATGAAACAATTTTTAAAGATAAATATACATTTTCTTCACACTTGGATGCACTGCATAAGGTGCATGATATGTCTCTAACATCAAAAAAATGTGAATATTATTGCTAATAAGGATATGTGTGTGTGTGTGTGTGTGTGTGTGTGCGTGATTGAGGTGTTGCGATAATTCATTGACCATTAGATAGTAACTTAGAAACTTTCCTATAAGGGTCCATTGTGAATTTGTGTGTGTGTGTGTGTGTGTGTGTGATTGAGGTGTTGCGATAATTCATTGACCTTTAGATAGTAACTTAAAAACTTTCCTATAAGGGCCCATTGTGAATCACTCTCTTATTGGACTTCTTGATACCACCTATCCACCAAAATTTGTTCAAGAAAATAACACCACAAATCCATGCTCAAGGTCATAATGAAGACTTCTTTCTATCTCCTACTCAGGACATCAGTGAGAATATTTTCCTTCCCTTTAATGTAATGAACACCAAATTCATACTCACAAAGTAATTCCATTTATTGATTCTAATAATAATTCAAATTTGGTTGTGGAGATGTATTGAAGGTTATGATGATCCACATACAATTCAAATCAATGGCCTAGGAGAAAATGTCTCTAGTGCAACAAAATGTGGATGATAATTACTAATACTATAAATGGATAGGTAATTATGCCCATGGTACTTGAGCTTCGATGATTCATATGTAATCATGGTGTCCCCTTCCAAAAGGATAACTCATAAGCCATATAATGAAGCATTAACGTAAACCATAAAATTTGATGCAAGATTAGGCATGACAAGGGTTGGTGCACACTTGTTAGCCACTTCTTAAGGATCTAAAAGGAAATCTCACACTATTTTTACCACATGAAAATTTTCTCTTTCTTTGACAAGAGATAATGGAATGCACCACTCTTGAAAAATCTATGAAAAATTGATGATAATACTCCCATGAAACTATGCGCCCCAACAAAATTTATGAGCAAAAGATAATCCAAAATCCCTTGAACCTTTGAGGGATACAATAAGGAAATATCTCTAGATATAACATGCCCAAAATACTTCACCTATGAATGAAAGAACCCACACTTCACTAGATTGCCATAAAACTAGTTCCCTTGAAAGAATTGTAAAACCTAGTGTAAGTGGGGTTCATGCTCCTTTGTTGCTCTTGAATAAATTAAAATATCATCAAGAATTACTAGGAAAAATCAATATAAGGTCTTAAGCACCCCATTCATAGGGCTCATGAGTATTGATGGAACATTAGTTAATCCAAATAGAACAACCATACTTTTCTAGTGTTTTTATTAAGTTTAAAACATTATCTAATGACTATCCACATCATGAATGTGAAGTTGATGGTAACTGAATTTTGGGCCAATATTAGAGAATACATTATCTCCTTTCATTTGATCAAACAAGTCATCTATTCTCAAAAAGGGGTATTGGTTATTAATTGTGACTTTATTCAACTATGGATAGTCAACATAAAGGTGAAGAGATCCATCATTTTTCTTTACAAAGGTGATTGGTGCACCCCAAGGGGATATACTAGGAAAAATATGACCTTTCTTAAAAAGTCCTTAGGCTGCAACTTGTACTCACTCAATTCCTAAATAGTCATTTGGTATGGGGCATGTGAGATAGGTTTTTCTCTAGGAATAAGATCCATGCAAAAGTCCACATCCTGCTTTGATAGAAGACTAGGAATGGCATTTGGAAACACATTTTTATTCTCCTTGAGAAGGGGTTGATAATTAAGAGAGACCTCACAAAAGTCTCTTCAAGATCATTCACACTAATGGTTAACAATTGATATCCCTTAAGCATAATCCACTTTAATCACATAAAAAATACCATGCAAAGAGATGGGTTTCTAAACCATCACTATCTCCATTTGAGCACCATGATCATTAGTACACATCACTAAATTTAGATGTCAATCAATACTTATCTAATGAGTATTGAGCTAGACCATCATAAAAAAAATGATGTAAGATTCCAATGATAGAAGTCATAAATTGATAGTGGTGGTGAAGGCACCTAGACCTAAAGTACAACTATGCACAAATGAATTGACTACCACCTTAATACTTGTGGCCAATTCCACTTGCTAGCCACTACCTTACCTTGCTATCACTAGCCTACATCACTCAACCATAGATGGGAAAATGATGGAGTTAGAAGTATTAAATCAAATAAGGTTAAAACATAAACACCACCAACCATACCTAAGGCTTGAACCAATCTACCTTGGTGGTCATCCTAGCAGTTATCAACCATTGCAAACACCTAGTGAGATGTACCAACATGTTTAACCATCTATTTTGATGTTGAGACACTTTGGCTACTTATTTACAATAGTCTTTGAGTGAATTACCTAACTAATTATCATGACCATAGGAAAAACAAGGTCCCCTAACTTGTGGTTGTGGTAGCTATGGTCAACTCAACTATTGATAATTAGAAAAGCTAGAAGATCTAGTTTTCCACCCTCTAATTATTGTTGGTAAACTTTTCCAAACAATTGCGTCTACTTTTCTTTATGATGGGAAGGCCTAGTAGATTGGCCAACTAGCTGACCTTGCTAAGTTTTCTATTTTGGGATGATTTTTACTATTCTTGAGCTTTAGGTGGTATTATGGAGTTCCTATAGCCCCCTTTGGGTTGGGATGAAAATCCCTAAATCTTATATCCATCCTAGCAATGCATTATTGATTAGGAATTGTTTTGGATACCATGAACTCTTACCATATTTTCCTCTACCATATTTAGCATTTCCATAGTAATTTCCAAGTTCTAAAGTTTTGTCATGCAAACTACACCTATAATGTGAGAGTTTAACTCTCTCACAAACCTATTCACCAAAATTTCTCTTCCTTAATGAAACTTGCATACCAATTTAGTTCAAATGATGGTTCTCACACCATCATACCAAGCTACTTAAGTTTGTGAATTTTATGTGTGTGATGCTACTTGAAATGCTCAAAAATATATTGAGCATGCAATCTTTTTAGAAACATCTTCCATGAGAAAGTGGGTATATCCATATTTTTCTTCTACTCTTCATGTTCCTAGCAACTTGAAGCATAGGCATGAAGCTATATGATGGATAACTGATCCTTCATGTTACTTTCATATTGTTGTATTTTAAAGCACCATTTGAGGACCAGTTGTTGGAAGTTTGTTTGTCATTGAGGAGATTTTTGGAGACTTGAATTGGCAATGTGAGCATGATGCATAGTGTGAAGAGATTGTTGAGTGGGGATATTGATGAAGGTTGATGAGCATGCCAGTGTATGGTATTTTCATTGATGGAAACCCATGATAGAGATGTAGAAGTGTTGGTATAGAGAAGACCAAATGGTTTTGATAATAGCCTAAGTCTTAGAGTGTAGTTTCAATGTTTAGTGAACCAGTTTTGTGGTCCTCTTTTCCATGCTATGAAGAATCCAATTATGCAGTTTTAAGGTTATGTTGGTGCATGTTGGAAGAGTCTAAATCCAAACTTTCATGACTTGATGTCTTCTATAGTAGAAGATATTGTTGATAAAGTATTGACTAAGTTGTGACAAAGTGTATGTTGGAATGCTCTGCATTCCACCACTGATGAATATTATGTTATGCAAATTTGTGGGAGTGTCTACAGATGTTAGAGGTGTGTACATTCCAAGTGGCAAGTGTTTTGGTGGTCTAGGTGTCAAGGTATGGATGAACAGTTGGTTCATTCAAATATTCATCAGTTTTGCTATCTAGTGTCATTCTAAGTATTTTTGGGTTGTGTAGAGTTGAGTTGTGTAAGGAGTGGTATCATAGGAGTGATTATAGGTCATGCCAACCTATTTTAATGTGTTACATGTTTTATTTTATTTTCACAAGGTGTCTATGTTGATATTTTGGGTTGATAGGTTATGTTGTACATAGTACATCTAATTAGGCCGACCTAATTAATGTTTTGGATGATTTTGGTATATATAAGGTTGATTCATTGTTCAAATGAGTGGACAAAGTGTGTAGAGTGTGCTTGTGATATTTGGTGTAGAGAAGTGCAAAGTATAGTTGTGGTGAAGTACGAAGTGTGTTAAGTCAACTTTTTGAAATTTAGTGGAACTATATCTTCAGCATATGTTAGATGCATTGTTAGAAGTTCATCATTGGAAGTGAGCCACCCTTTCTTATCTCTTTCTAGTTTGGACAATGAGACCTTTGGTAGTGAGCCACCAGTAGTGAGCCTTTCTCTTTTCTGTATAGTGAGTCCACCCTTTTTGTCTCAAATATTGTAACCAGTTATAATATATTGTGAGCTAATCCTCACTGTGGTTTTTCCCTTTTTTGTTTTTCCACATAAATTTTGTGTTCTTTGATGTGATGCATGCTTTCTATGTTCCTTTACTGCAATTTTAATGTGATGCTATGAATGAATGTTTAAAGTTGATGAAGTTAATGCATTTAAGTGAATATTAATTCACCACCCCCTCTCTGAGTATTTTGGGTGTTCAACACCAATAACCATAAGTTTTCATTTCTTTCTTTGTCAAAATACCCTTCAAATGTTGGTAGATAAAGACACAAGAGATCCATAATGTTAATTTTTGTGAAATCTCACCAATACCCACCTATTTATCTTCTTGATGAGGAATTTCCTAAAAAAAAATTCCAATCTACCCTAGATTGGTGAGAGCTCTAGGAATGTTCCCTTTGTCTAGATTGGATCTCTCCTATTCCCTAATATGGTTAAGAAAATACCACACAATCTTCCTCTTTCCATAGGGGAAATATTAAAATAAATTCCTAAAGTAACCCACTATGTATTTTGTGTTGAAACCTTCATTATTTTGGGCATGCCTCATCTCCTAGGAGCCTTCACTCTATTTTTTGGGATTCATAATCTAGAATTTAATTATGGGTACAATAGTACTTATGAGGCATATTCCTCCAATTAATTATATGGGTTAGGACACGTATCAATAAATAATTCATGTAATGTTGAGTCACATTTAGTATGAAGCATAGATCTCTCTAAGTACCATAGAGAAATTTATGCCAAAACTAGATACACAAATGAGGAATTACCACAAGGTCAAGCAAGCAATCACAATATAATTGATGTGAAAAAATAGCATGAACACATGTAATGAGAAAGACAAAATGTAGATCTCCCAATGTTCCAAACTAGGCTCTCATATCAAATGTAATGCCCCTAAGAATTTTTTTCTTGTCATTAATGACCAAAAAGTAGATGAATAAATGTTTTCTTGGTGATGAATATACAAAAAATTTCATACCACATTACACTCCTACACACACAATGCTGCAACACCATATGCTAACACAATTGAAACACACCTTAATATAGTATATAACGTGACACAAGTGGAAGACTTCCACTTCATGCCTTTAAGCACTATGATTGACTCTAGCTACAAGATACTAGAAGATGAAGACTATTTTACCCTATCTTGAACTTCAAAGATGAACTTACACAAATTCAAACTTCAAAGAATGAATTGTAAGTCCCTAATAAATCTCATTCTTCCACCCCATGATCAATTTTTACCTATGCAAGCGAATTAGAGCTCTAGGTTGAAATTATAGGGCCTTAGGCTTTAGAAGTTGGTCAAATACATACATTCCATATAGATCATAATAAAATTTCTAAACATTGAAACACCAAGAATAAGAGGGATTGAATTTTAAGAGTTAGAATTTGGACTTTAGGAAAAGCACAACCTACAATCTAGGGTCGTAACCCCAAACAAGCCATTACCAATCTCTTTAAACTTTAGAGTCTAAGTGCCACCAACCGCTTTAGTCTCTAGGGTTTAAGAGACAACATACAACAACCAAACATACTTTCCTATGTTGAGCATTGAATCTAAAGCTTACATGATACCTTGATTGAAAATTTGGAGTCTAGTCCTTGCTTGACATATTAGATTTTAGATGTCAAGTTGGTACCTACAACTATACAAATGACATGGATAATATCAAAGTGTAATGTTGAAAAATGTCATTAGTGACATTTTCACATGGGCTTAGCTCCTTCTTGTTAAATTAAGCTTAAAATTTTCCTTGATTTAGGTCTTGGGCCCTTGTAAACTAAATAAAATGTATTTAAAATGTGTCTTGTAAAGGTGTTGTAACCCACTTTCACACTTTTCTTGGATTTTATTAATTATTTGAGTCTAATGAACCTAACCTTTCCTTAATTTAGTGTTGTAAAGTGTATTTATTTACACCTTCACATTAAATTTAGGAGGCTTGTGGACTAAATGGACCTAATCTAGTGTTGTAATGTGTTCTACACAGTCACATTGGATTTTGGGCCTTTCTAAGCTAAATAGACCTAATTTTGCCTTAATTTAGTGTTGTAAAGTGTATTTATTTACACTTTCACATTGGATTTTGGGCACTATTGCATTTATGACCTTTATATCATCATTAATAGGCCCCTATGACCCCATATTGTGCATCCCAAGGCATATTTCACACTAGTAGAATTTGGCAAATAAATGACTACGTGGCTAAAAAATTTAGTCATGTGACTAAAGATTTTAGTCACACATGACTAACACTAGTAGTATTTTGAAAATAAATGACTAATTTGGTCATTTATAAGTGACTAATTTGGTCATTGGGTAAAATCACAACTAAATAATTAAGTAAATGAGTAAATAAATGACTAATATCAGACAAATAAAAATGACTAAATAAATAACTAAATAAATGTGCTCATTATTAAAATTTTGGCAATAATTTTTATTTTAATATACTCTAAAACCTTCGTCAAGACCTTATTTTCAATTGTAGCCCGCCATAATTAATAATACAGTATTACAAATAAAATTACTAATAAATATTTTTTGTGGAATAAATATTTTGTTTTGTGGTGTCATCATATGAACACCAAAGTTTCTTCTAAATTGACGAAAAACCACCAAATTATAAAAATTAACAAAAACCATAAGAGAACCTAGAAAACTAAAACCCAAAAACCTTGCAAAACAAAAAAATAAGAAAAAGGAAGAGAAAAAACAATAGATAAGATTAAGCAACCAAATAATCTAAGAGGAAAAATGACCAAATTTTTTTTATAAGCATAATTTTCATTTTAATAAACATACTCTAAAACCTTCATGAAGACCTTATTTTCAATCTTAGCCCGCCAAAATGGAGTAGTGAGTTGAAACCTTATTTTCAAGGTAGCTTGCCAAAATGGAGAAGTAAAGTGTGACGCCTGATTTTGGATTGCAACCTTTGCCCATTTTTTTGCATCGAACATGATTTGTGCAGAATCTTGTGGTAAGTCACTTTCCATGGTTTCAGTTAATTTTACTTTTCAAATTTGTACGTGATTAGGCCATATGATCCATATGATCCATTCTTTTTAATAATTTTACTAGCTGCTTGTTGACTAACAGTGATTATGTTCTTTTTTAGGCTATGGAAAAGTAGATCCATCTTGTGTTGTAAAAGTTAAGGATTTATATAGAGAACTTGGAATCAATGTCTGTTTATTCTTTTTTTTTTTTTTCATTATGAGATGTTAAAAGTGATCTTTTCTTTTTGAAGTTTCCACTATCAAATTGCATAGTTCACAAGAGAACTTACTTTTATCTATAAAAATGATATTAAGGGACATGTAGATTGAGTTGTCTATACAAATTTTAGAATTTGAACTCTTAAAATTAGCTTCCACTTTCTAAGGGGGAATGCAAATCACTTTTGAAGTTGAGTGTAAAAAGCATAGTAGCATGTAAAGAAAAAGGATGAACAATAATAAAGTGAAAAGTGGCTCTTCTATCAACCATGTAGAGTACAATGAAAGGAATGCAGGGATGCTAGGGGTTTAACGTTTACAATGTAGTGGAATAGTAGTTCAATTGTATAGTAGATGTCATCCTACTTTTTTTGAGAACTCTTACTGAATTTCCAAAAATAGGAGTTTCCAAATGACACCAATAGATAGTATAAATAGAAAACAAAAAACAATATTTTCATATAAAAACAAGAGCTAATTCATAGGCCCTATGAAAATCTCTAACTTTTTGGCTCCTCTTTGATACTTTTATGCATAATTACAGATTACATCTCCATGATTAATATGGATTGGAAGGGTTGAAAGGGAACATGTTAGTCTTTTCCATTTATTGGGAAATAAAGAGTTTGAAGTGATTGAAAGAATCAAATGTAGCTCTTTACTCTAGATGCTTTATTCTCATTCGGTTATTAATATATCTAGATATAAACCATGATGACTTAAATCAGAACTAGAAGAAATCTCATGAAAACTACAAGAAGAGATCAATGATTAGATGAATCATGGAAATGAAACCAGCTCCATAAGCCACAACAAACAAATTATGCAATGCAAATGAGAATATAGGACTTCAAAGGAGTTGTCATGGATAAAGAATCATCCTCCCTTAGATCTATTGTAAGAATGCCTGGAAGCTCTTTAATTATCCACAATATCCACATGCTACGAGCTCTGATACAAAGATTGTGCATAGTTCTTCTTAGTTTATTCAATTTGGTGCTATTATTTTTATCCTATGATTCAAGCTTCAAACCAACCCCTCTCATTAGTATTTGTCTCCCAGAACTATCTAGAAGAGGCTAATCAAAATCCGTACTAGAATATCTGAAAGTTGAAGACCTTTTCCCTCAAACTGAAGCTTTGTTCTCCATAAACCAGAGCTGAGATGAGCCAAGAACTAGTGGAAGGGAAGTTGAATGAAAATTGAGAGCAACTAAAAGCCTTCACAAGAAAAGTTCCCTTTCCACTATAACTGTTGGTTCTAGTGTCTCCTTGTTCATTTTTTCTAGCATCTCCTCATTTTTCATTTCTTGATAGAGAGCTTTTGAAAGATGTGCAAGATGTTCTTCAATCTCAACAATCAATGTTGAGATAAAATGGAAGCATTGCTCTTGCAAATAAGGTGCTAAATCATTTATCCTTGAAGGATATTTATGTGCATGAAGAAAAATTAGGAGGTCTTCCAAAATATTCTTGGACCCCTCATCTATGGTATCTTTTATTTCATTAACTTCAGTTCCAAAATAAGTGTTAAGGTGACCAAACCAGTCTTCATCATTTGTCATTATAAATCTAAAACTCAACCCAGGTAAATTGACACTTTTTAGGTCCCCTCTCTTGACAAGCCAACCCTCACTAGTAATTAATTTGTGCAAATGGGTTTCAACATCTTTGCAACTTGCCAGAGATGCAACTATGGCTTTAAGGCATTTAAAAACCTTAACTCTATTTGACCTCCACTCTCATGCTGTTGTTTCAATTTAGTTTCTTCCTAACCCTGCAAATCATAGAATAATAAATGGTAAGCCTTGAAATCATGGAACAAAAAACTACAAGAGACGGAGCAAGCATACAACATTAAAATTGTGACTTGCAATAGTAAAAGAAAAGAAGCAGTAGGCAGTTTGATATACAATCAGAAAAGGGCATTTTATGAGTCTACCTTAAGGAAGCAAATTAAAAATTAAATAAAATCATGCTTCAAATCCCATTTAAATGTTTAGTTGTATAGTAGATGTCATCCTACTTTGTTTGAGAACTCTTACTAAATTCCTAAAAATAGGGGTTCCCAAATGACGCCAATAGATATTATAAATAGAAAACAAACAACAATATTTTCATATAAAAACAATAAGAGCTGATTCATAGGCCCTATGAAAATCTCTAACTTTTTGGCTCACCTTTGATACTTTTATGCATACTTACAGATTACATCTCCATGATTAATATGGACTAGAAGGGTTGAAAGGACACATGTTAGTCTTTTCCATTTATTGGGCACTAAAGAGTTTGAAGTGACTAAAAGAATCAAATGTAGCTCTTTACTCTAGATGCTTTATTCTCATTCGGTTAATAATATATCCAGATATAAACCATGATGACTTAAATCAGAACTAGAAGAAATATCATGAAAACTGCAAGAAGAGATCAATGATTAGATGAATCATGGAAATGAAACCAACTCCATAAACCACAACAAACAAAATATGCAATGAAAATGAGAATATAGGCCTTCAAAGGAGTTGTCATGGATAAAGAATCATCCTCCCTTAGATCTCTTGTGAGGATGCCTGAAAGCTCTTTAGTTATCCACAATATGCACATGCTATGAGCTTTGATACAAAGATTGTGCATAGTTCTTCTCATTTTATTCTATTTGGTGCTATTATTTTTATCATGTGATTTAGGCTTCAAACCAACCCCTCTCATTAGTATTTTTTCTTCCAGAACTGTCTAGAAGAGGGTAATCAAAATTAGTACTGGAATATTTGAAAGTTGAAGATCCTTTCCCTCAAATTGAAGCTTTGTTCTCGACAAACCAGAGCTGAGACAAGCCAAGAACTAGTGGAAGGGAAGTTGAATGAAAATTGAGAGCAACTAAAAGCATTCCTAAGAATAGTGCCCTTTCCACTATAACTGTCGGTTCTAGTGTCTCCTTGTTCATTTTTTCTAGCATCTCCTCATTTTTCATTTCTTGATAGAGAGCTTCTGAAAGATGTGCAATATGTTCTTCAATCTCAACAATCAATGTTGAGATAAAATGGAAGCATTGCTCTTGCAAATAAGGTGCTAAATCATTTATCCATGAAGGAGATTTATGTGCATGAGGAAAACTTAGGAGGCCTTCCAGAATATTCTTGGACCCCTCATCTATGGTATCTTTTATTTGACTAACCTCAGTTTCAAAGCATTAAGGTGACCAAACTAGTCTTCATCATTTGTCATCATAAATCTAAAACTCAACCCAGGTAAATTGACACTTTTTACGTCCCCTCTCTTAACAAGCCAACCCTCACTAGTAGATAATTTGTGCAAATGGGTTTCAAAGTCTTTGTAACTTTCCAGAGATGTAACTATGGCTTCAAGGAATTTACCAACCTTAAATCTCTCACGCAGATTTGCAAATCTATCAGCTATTATTTGTTTCATCCTACTAACAAATAGGATTTCAAAAGGTTCATCCCATAGACTCTTTGAGTGCTTCAAAACAATCTCACACATGCATTGCCATGGAAACTCAATATTTGAACCAAAAACCATTTTTAGCCACTCCAAGCTCCCTTCAAATGCATCCAGACTGTCCAATGTTTCTTTGATCAATGTCTCATTCTCTGCAAGTTCCTTGCTGCTTTTCACAAGATCAAGCAAATAATTTCCCCCAAGCCTATTTGCAGAGAGAATATCATTTGCACATGTCTTAAGCCATGCTAAGCAAGACTCTGATATAAATTCACTTGGAAAAATCATCATGGTAGCTTGCAGCTTCTCTCTATGAGATTTCCACAACTGCACCTCATTGTCTAGGTTTGGAATCCTACCAAACAATTGTGATTCAGGTGGCACTGCCAACATAGTCTTATAAAAAAGAGGAAAATCATTTAGAACCTCCAAGAAGAGTTCACTAGCCTGACATAGCATTACCTGTATGAATCTTACCACATTACAGAAAATGGAATTGACTACCCCCCACCTTATTGATCTATCATCCAGATGTGTCTTCTAGTTCCAGCTGGTTCTATTTTTTCATCACCGTGAGGATCTTCTATTGGTAGGATGAGGTATCCTGTTCCTGCGAAGGTTCGATGGGGCTGTCATCAATGGAGTTCGTGCCTATCGTTGGTGGAGTTCCAACGACGAGCATGAACTCCACTGATGACAGCCCCATCGAACCATCATGGAAACAAGAGACCTCATCTCGCCAATAGAAGATCCTCACGTTGATGAAAAATAGAACCGTTGACGCATCGTTGGAACTAGAAGACATGTCTGACAGATAGACCTATAAGGTAGTCCTTTTCAAATAAGTTTGTTCTAGTATCATGGACCAAACAAGCATTAGAATTAGAGACTAACAAGAACCACCAAGAAAATTTTCGTTGACACATCATCTAATGGAAGAAGGATTTTTTGGCCCAATGGATCTTGACCAAATCAGTTTAAACCCAGCAGAGCAGATCTCAATTGTGTTGGATAAGCCCCACCAAGAGTTCACTTTACAAAACCAATCCTTGGTGAAAGAGAGCACTAGATAAATGCATCTAGAAAAGCTCCCCAACAATACACAGTCTCCATGGCACCAAATCATGTATCATCCCATACGAGAATTTCTACACCATAGCTGATTTGTTGACAAAAATATGAATCAACAAATATGTTCTTTTATACTCAATAGTTAGGAAGAATGTTATACTAACCATGGATTTCACCTATTATAATTGTTCTTAGTTGTTGCACTACTATTTCTAGTTGCTATGCAACTATTCTTAGTTGCATTATTTCTTTGTACTATTTGATGAACCCTTGGTGTGCCAAGTCTTCTAGCCATTTCTATCAAAATGAAGCAGATGGAGTTCAGGGGTTTTGTTTAAGATGATATGGAATTTTTTTTTTGGAACCAAATAGAGTTGAATGGGTGTTTCAAACTCAATCAAATCTTGTTTAAAACATCCCAACATGAAGAAAAGTGTACTTAGAAGATTGGGATTGCTTTTCTAATCATCATGATTTGGTTTAGAGCCAAGAAATTGAAGCAAAATGGTGATAAAGAACAACAGGGCATGGGCAGAAAATGTGTCAAGTTATTTTGGGTAAAACATTCTTTAAACATTAGAGCTCTTCAAATTTGGGCAAATATTTTGAGAGGTTCCTTGCAAAATCCATTTTGTGCACATTTTGCAATCAATCATTTCATTCCATGAGATGGCACCTCGTTGAGGCATTCTGTCAAATGATTCAGGTGTTTTGTCTATGATTCCACATATTGCATATATGTCTACCAGAGCATATCCAACTATAACATCCAAGTATCTTTTTAATTCCTCTATCTTTCATCGATCTCTTTACTATTTGAACCTCGTACAAATATTTTAGAGAACATAAGTTGTAGCATTTTTAGGATCCAACTAAAAATATGAATGGTTTATCAACCATGCACACCTAATGATCAACTATATATGTAAGTTGTAATGCAACAAGGGTTATTGACGTGTGAAGTATGTGCAATGCTCATCCACTAAACCTACATGATTGCATGCACCTAGAACCCAAGCAAATCTTACAATGTTATGATGTGTTCCAGAATGCTTCATTAACTCAAATATTTTGAGAGGTCAAAATCCATTTTGTGCACATTCTATAATCAATCATTTCATTCCATGAGATGAAATCTCTTTGAGGCATTTTGTCAAACAATTCAGGTATTTTGTCTACGATTCCACATCTTGCATATATTGTCTACTTAAGCTAGTTTTTCCTATAGCTATTGTTATTCAATGTTTTCAATGTTGTAGAGTCAGATTTTCCTATATGCTTGAATGTCTTTTTTCTTAAAATCAAGTTTATACTATGCTCCCCAAAGTTTTGGGGACGAGGACGACAAGGGATGGTGGGATATGTTTTTGGTACAGGGGTACTTTTGGGTCATTTTTTAGGGGATGGTAGGGGACGACTATAAAAAATAGGGAAACTTTTAAAAATATAGAGAAATTTCAAATATTCATATCAGAACATTGATAAAGCATTCATCATAGGAATTATAGAAGATTAATACATAACATTAGACTTGAATTGAGATTTCACATAAGAATTGACAAAGTAACAAAATTCAAATTCTTTCATTGTCAATGTGCATACATATTAAATAAGAATTATAAAAAAATTCCCAAAGGCTTCAAGTTTCTAATATAAAATGAAAAAAAAAAGAAAATATATGGCTATCCCTAATCAACAAATGCAACTGGTAGGTTTGTATCAAAATTGGAGCTCAAGTTTGTGTCACTGTCAGATGCAAAGGCAGGGGGAAGTTTTCGATTCCCCCAAGTCCCCGAAATGTTTCTAGGATGGGGATGGGGGTACCAAGGTAGGGGATGGGTCCTTGTAGAGCATTGAGTTTATATGGTTTGGGGTTTCAATGTGGGGTTTTACCTGACCACAAAAAACCTCCGTGGTTGGGAAAGAGGTATACACCCCTCTTGTTGATTACACCTTATCATCTGCTAGAGATCTCTGGGTGACTCCTAGAAATGGTATTGTGATGGATTGAGGGGGAAAACAATAACTAAGGTGGTTGTGATAGTAAAGTGGAGGTTGGTATGTACACTATTTAAGTCTTGTAAGATTCTAACTTGGAATCTAGAGGCACCAATTAGGCAAACCCTAGTCCGAGCCTTCATAAAAGAGTTTGCAATACCAATACATGTAAAAATGTATTTGATTTTGACTTGTATATCTAAATAGCTCTATTTCTTCTTAAATTAAACATTTAAAAACTAGTGCAGGAGCACCAAGGTATTTGTGAAATGTTGATTCATGGAGGTCTTAGGTCAGTTTGAGTTTTGAGTCTAGAAGTCATTAATAAGGTCATGATTGACCAATTCATATTGTAAGCATGTGCAGGCATAATGAAGAGTGTTGGAGGCAGTGGTAGAGTTGTGAGAGGTTGGTAATGTCATTTTTCAATAAACCCTACCCCAAGCTAGTGTAAAGTGAGGGTTTTTAGTTACAAAGGTTAGATGAGAGTTTTCCCATCTAAAAATTGTTGATTAGGGTCCTATGTTGTCTGGTAAGAAGATTTGAGTGGTTGTTTGGAGTTGGAGGAAAGAATTTGAGGTACCTCCTTTGAAATAGAGACTTAATTCGTCTATTAGGACAACATTGTTTCTAGGTTTTGCGTGAGATGGTCCAAAGTGACCCATGATGGTTTTGAAGGTAAGTTATAGTTTTCCTTAAAGGGTGTCTAAAAGAGTAGATAGATTGATTGTTGAGTGGTTCATTGTGAGATAAAGTAAAAAATATGGGTTTGCAGACCTACTAGATGAGTTGAAGAGTTTTTGCAAAGGAGTGATTTGGAAGAGTTTTGTGAATCAATTGGTTGTTTGAATCAGCTTGTTTTGTGATGATTTGTTCAAAGCCAAATTGATTTGCATCAAAAAAATTCCATCATATTGAAGCTTGATGGGAAGAAGGGTCCATTGAGAGAACTCAAGGGGTGTTACTTGCTAGGAGGAGAGAGGTTGTGGAGTACTTGTTGGCTTGAACAAGCGATTGAGCTCACATTCCTTGTATTGAAGAGGATGTATTGGGTATGTATTTCCTCAGTTGGGATTAAATTATAACTGATGGTTTTGTGATGAGATGGTGTTGATGAAAAATCATATAACTGTGATAGTTAAAATTATTTTGGTGGTCATATGACATTCTTTTTTACAACATTTATAAAGAAAGTATAGATTAAAGTTTGTTGTGTAGAAGCATAGGGAGTAGGCTACATTCCTCCGCTTGCCTCAAATCTTGATTTGGGTGATGAGGACAAAGGTATAATTCCTTTTTTTACCTCACACTTGTTCCAATCATGTAATCACCTTGATGACTGTTACCTTACCCATGTTCCAATCATGTATTTACCTTGATGACTGACTAACTTGTTTTTAGGGCTTACAACTTACAAGAAACATGAAGGCCCTTTGACCTTTTAGATCATCTGTGATAATTTAATTACATAAAAAAAAAACCATGGAAGGATTTAAGTACTTAGGGTTTTGTTGAAGATATCGCAGTACTATTTGAAGATTTTGGTTTGTAACTATTTTAAGCCAGATGTTATGCTTTTGGCTTTGAGATTGAGTGGGACTCTCAAAAATTACATTTTTTGGTCATGACAAAAGACTTTTAGTATGATATGGTTAAGATGGTTTGATTGAGAATTTGAGAACAAAGGATAAGCCTCAATCTTTTATGTCATTTAAAGATTGGAATAAAGATTACTGGGAAGGATAACTTAAGACCTTAGATTTGCACCAAATATCAACTAGAGACTTGACCTATACCTTATGTAACTCTCCATGATTATAAATATGATCTTCAAATTAGTAGTATATACATTCTATGCAAGATTTATTTGTTTAGTAGATACTTAGGGAATGTATAAACATGATAGTGAATACCTTTAACTAGTTAGCTTTATCTACTAGTTACTTCTGATCAACTAAGGACATTTATATTTCAATTTTAAATAAAATTTCAATATTGAACTTCAAAATTTAGACAATTTCCACCTACACTGCACGTAAATGGAGGCACTCTTTTAACACATTTCTTTGATTATGCTTTCATCTCCTTTCACATTTGAGTATGCTAACTTATTTTGAAAAATAAATCAATTTTAGTGTTCTATCCCATGGCTCAGTTCTTGTTTTTATGTTGAACAAAAATCAAACACTATGCTTCAGTGTCATGTTGGATTGTTAGAAAGCTACAATGTGAAAATAGCTTCTTTAGAGTCTTCATTCTATTCTATCTTTGCAACTTTGTTCTTTCCAAATTTATTTTTACATACTAATAGTGACCATGAAAACATTATTGTAGGAGTGGGAGGTTATTCTTACCTATATGAGCCACTTTGGTGGGCAAGCATTATTACCAGTAAGTGCTTATTACTTATTAAATCAGGTTTAGGTGACAACTGGAGAATATTAATGTTTGACAATTGACATAGATTACTTGCATTCAAACTATTAATTTTCTTATTTACAATATTTTTTGAGATTATAGTTGTATGGCTGGAGAGTTTATATATTCATTGTTTTCAAAATGTATAGTTTATATGTAGTGACTTCACTACCAGTCCTTAACAACTATTTTAGAATCAAAATTTTCACTCAAATTACATTCACTGTCTTTTACGAATAAATACTAGCTACCCTGCAAACCAAAAGCTCCTTTTCGTTGCCCACAATTTTTTAAAACCCCCCAAAACTAACTATAGATAACCAAAAACTCAAATTAATGGTAGAGGATTATGTTAATTGTAGAGCGTAGACAAGCTACTCGCCACAGTTTCCATAGAGGTCTCGCTCTTCTTCTTCTTCCTTCGAGGTCACTGCTCCAACTTCTCCAGTTGCTCCAACTTCTTCAGCCGCTCTGCTTCAGCCTTTTCCTTCACTATCACTGCCTCAACCTCTATTAATTCCACAATCAATTTCAAAGCCTCCCACCCACATGTTGCTCCCTCTCTCCATCTATCTTTACGTTTTCCTTCTATCCATTTCACAAAGGGTACACATTTCTCTATTTCTTCATCCTCTTCACTTTCAATTCCCTCATTGATATCCGCCCCAACTCTCAAAATTTCCCATTCCAACAGTGAGTCCATGTCCTCCAAATAATCCTTATGCATCAGTGCCTTCATCACCTTTTTCACAACTTCAATCGACTCTTCCAAATCTAAGCCCCAAGCCATTACCAGTGAATAAATGCCCAAATTAGTTTTGTACTTGTGCTTGAGTTTGTTGAATCCTCTTCCTAGAATTAGTTGCACTGACTGCACTTATCGTTCATCATTGTACAGGAAACACCCCATCAATCTCTTTCCAATGGTTCTCCATAAAAGTGTGAGAGTTTTTTCTTCATTTTAAGCGTGAAAGAAGCCTCCATCACCTTTGTAGCAACAGAGCCACCACCTCTTGTACATCATTTTCACACCTATTGTTCGCCACAGTAGAGGAGCATCGAGAAAGCAATGCCTAGAGAATATAATAACTTTACTCACATTCCTTTCCATAAATTCTCGACATACATCGATCATCGCCAACACTTGATTCCACACACTTCTCTCATTCACTTCAAGAATTAAAACCTACAATTACTCCATTTTAGAGCTCCCTAAATGCACCACTCGTTTCAGTCTTGTCATCAAGGGAGAACATTTATTTTAAATATCTCGACAATGCCTCAATATGTCACATCAGTTAGTAATATACATTATCATAGTATCAGTGAGATCGATTCTTCTTCCACCGATAGCCACCTTCTCCACCGATGAACAACTTTCCTTAGGTCTATCAACGGGATGCCAGATAACGTCACCCTAATGCACCCCAACTCCACTAATATACATTATGCACTTGATAATCCATGGTTATATCTGGCCATTGGGGGAATGCAAACATTTGTTCCACCGATGTTCATGTGTCATAGTGATTTGCTTACTTTTGTTGACTTTGTCTGTCTATTGGGGAGAGTGCCTTAGGAGTCAGCCCGATAGCGTATTGTTACACCGATACTAGGTTATGAGTTGCTTTCCTCGGGCCATTGGTGAGGCTATAATGGGGGTTCCACCAATGAGGCATTGTTAGGCTAATAGTGCTAATTTTTATTTAGGGTCGGGGAAAGATTTACAGAGTCTCAAACTATTATGGTCTCATGCTTACTATTATGCTTTTGATAGATTTTTTCCAAGCATCCATAGCTTGTTTGAAAGCACTTGTTTTAGGCTTTTAGCCATAGCAACAAGGCAGTGAATTGTTTGACAAAATTCTTTGGTAGACATGTATGGAAAATGTGGTAGCATAGACAAGGCAGAGAACTATTTGAATAAATGCCTCAAAGAAATGTGGTCTCATAGAATGCCATGACAAACAAATGCAATTGGTAGTTTCTCCTAGTTATGTAATGTGAAGTAATTGCATAACTACTTAGGTTGACTTTGTTAAAACTATATTGTAATTGAAATTTTGTCATCTATCAACATCTAGTTATTAGTTATGCAATGTGAAGTAATGCTTTGAGTTTGAAAGATGTGCAATGCAATGTAATCAAAGATATGAATATAAACTATAAAAATCTATTTTTTATAGTTCATTAGTTAAACTCTTTATTTTATTTTCTCTCTATATCTTTAGGCTATGGAAATGCCTTTCAATTTTTTTAAAAATAGTTTTTATCTCTTGTTCTACAATTTTTTACCTTTTTTTTAAATTTGATTTTTTCCCATTTTTTCCTAATTTTTGATTGCATGGGGTTATGTTTTAGAACTTTAATGCCACTATTTTTGTACATCCTAATGTATTTCACCTTCACCTTGCAGCAGTAGTAGTAGTGCTCTCATATTGCATTCTTTGTTTTTGTGCATTAGCTACCCTTTTTATGTGTAATAGTGTTGTCATAACCTTATGTGTCTGGTATGCGTGCATGGTAATGTAGTGTTTATATTTGTGGCCTTTGTATCTGATTAGCATGAAGCTAATAGTAACATTGTAAGAACTGCTATGAGTGTTGGTTTTTTAGTAAATTAGATTGATAATTGCAATTATTTTTGAAATTTTCCTTTTGCAATTATTTTAACACACATGCAAGTACTATTTAAGTAAGTAATGGTTGTTTTATTATGCAAACAAGGATAATCATTACCTATGTAATATAATATTTTTTTTTTCTTTTTGTAGAAATATATTGATAAACTCAAAGAAGGGGATAAAGTTAAGGTGTTGGATCCGTTTGATGGTGATGTTGTGGGAATTGGACGAATTAGTTTCCTATCTATTGTATATGGAGCCAACTTGAAAGTAACATGAGATGCAAATGTAAACATTTTAAAGGTCACAAGTAACATACCCCTTATTTATGAAGACAAAATAGATGGAGCTGTTTGTCTGAAAGAGAAAGAACAAACCTTCACATGGTGGTCACTAAAATATTTGCAAAAAATGACATAGTTGAACATGGTGATGTTGTGTGATCCGAAACGTTGATCCAAAAAATCTTACACAATCTAATCCAGAAATATCTTCTCTAATATATACTAGTTGTTAGACATCTTGGCTCACTGCTTTATGTAGTATTTTGAATGTGTTGTTCAGGGATTTTAATTATCATGGTGTATTTGAAAGAGTTGGAAACTCTTGAAAAATTTGACATTTTTCATTATATTTACATATATACTTTTATACAACTTTGGCATCTTGTAACTTGATATATATATGCATTAATTTTTTTATTGCAGATTGCCTTTATTTACCATGATGTTGAATCAATCTTTTAATTCTAGCATGTTGTACCTTGTTCGTATATGTAATATTTTTATTTGCTTTTATGTTTTAGTTCAAGTTTAATATTATGTTAGCTTTGCATTATAAAATTTATGGTATTTAATAAATTATTCATTTCATGACTATATTTACTACCAATTAATGGAAACCAGTAAATAAAAATGACTAAATATATAACTAAAGTAATGACTAAATTAATGACTAAAGTAATAACTAAATTAATTACTAAATACATGACTAAATATATGACTAAAGTAATGACTAAATATATGACTAAATTAATGACTAAATATATGAATAAATTAATGACTAAAGTAATGACTAAAGTAATGAATAAATATATGACTAAATTAATGACTAAATATATAACTAAATTAATGACTAAATATATGACTACCATGACTAAATAAATGACTAGTTAACAACAATCAATGACTAAATTAATGACTAAATATATGACTAAATTAATGACTAAATATATGACTAAATAAATCACTACCATGACTAAATAAATGACTAAATCAATGACCAAATCAATGACCAAATTAATGAATAAAATCAATGACTAAATAAATGACTAAAATAGTTTAGTCATAAATTTAGTGGTGTTATAAATGACTACAAATAAACCACTAATAGTCACGTGACTAAAGTTAGTCATTTATACACAATTTTTAGTAGTTTATTTAGTTATATATTGTTGTTTGTGTACTAGTGTTAATAAAAAATCTAGCAATATCAACATATAAACTTAATTTACACATTCCCCAACATTTTAGCAAGTAAGATAGGCCCTGTGGGACCCATTCACCACTTTGGGAGAATGAGTCCCATCCAAGTGGGACCCATTCGCCATAGATGGTGAATGAGTCCCATTTGGCCTATTTTCAAGGTTTTAAGTAGGAAAATTTAATTTTAAGTTTAAATTTCTTCTATGTTAGCCTTTGGGATCAAATAAATGGTCATTTGAGTGCATTTCCTATATAAACAAGCTTTCACAACATTATTTCATCAAGCATTCATGATATCAAGTCAAACATTCAAGAGTTAAGCATTCCAAGATTTCACAAGATTGCTAGGAGAGTATGCAAGGTCATTTCTAAAGCATTCAAGAGCAGAATTCTTCATCAATTGTTGCAACAATTCAAGATCTATCAAAATTCCAAAGATTATCAAGCATCAAGCATGTTATTGAGCTAATGTTGCGATGTAGCATTGAAAATCCAAGATCAAACATTGTTCTACACATATTGTCAAGATCAAGATCTACATCCTTCATGGCCATTTCATTTTGAGTTGCATATTTACAAGACATCAGTCAAGGTATCATTGTTCATGTTACATGTCCTATGTTTCAAGTTTCATGTTCATCTTTCATTGTTTCATCATTTGGTTTAATTACCTACAAGGGGTTTGACCAAGGCAAACCCTCATTCACTAACAATCAACAAGTTTTCTCCTCTTTACATGTGTGATTGCAAATCTAGGTGTCTTAGACCATAAAGGATCATTGAAGATTAGGTTACAAGATTGGAGAAATTTTTTGGAGTTGTCTCCCCATTTGGAAGGTCATAATATTCACCAAATAGTCACCTACAACCCCGAAATTAGGGTTTCAGGCCTAGAAACACAGAGGAACAGAAAGAGCAGACTGAGAGGTGCAAATTAGAACCTTGAAGTTCTAGAAAATCCAAATTGGACTCATTCGCCACGTGTGGAAAATGAGTCCCACTATAGGTGTTTTTAATAATTTTTTGCAGATTCAGATACCCTTTTGTCCAAAACTTGCTCTTGTGTAGAAATCCAGATTTGGGACTGATTCACCCAGAATGGAAAATGAGTTCCACTAGGTCAAAAAGTCAGAAATTCCAGCATTTTAGAGCTCCTTCTAGTCATCTTCAGATTCCCAGGTACACACATTTCATTTCATAGCTTGTTATTCTGTTTTATATGCATTTTTAAGTCATTTGGTTCAAGTTTGCATCATATTAGGGCTTTGCATTTCATCTTGCATTAGATTGTCTTTTCCAAGCCCTAGCTTGGTGGTGAAGCCCTCATTAGATCCTGTTCAAGCCCTAGGACAACCCTACAACAAGATCTCTTTCTCCTTTGCATTGGGATCTCTAGGGTTATCCTTGAATGTTAGTTGGAGAAAAGTGATGTTCTATGTCTTAAACCATAAAGCATCCTCTTTTTGACCAAACATTTTCATTCCCCTTAGGTGGGACCCAATCGCCCGGAATGGAGAATGAGTCCCATCTAACCCAAAATCAAAATTAATTCAAATCTTTGGTGGGATTTTATTCTTCTAGATCTAATGTCAATTCAAATTCAATGCAAGCTAGGGGTATGTGTAGGATCATGATGGACCAAAAAGTGGCAATGGGGAAAAAATTACGTTTTTCATCGACCCAAAAATGCAAAAATATTGAGTTGACTTTTTTGTGGCTTGGGTGTCAGTACACAACTCCAAAGAAATCCCCAAACCAAGATTTCCATATTGGATATTTGATCCAAATTAGATATCCGATTTGAGGAAATATATATATACATATTTCGGGCATGTCAAAATCATTTTACACATTCACAAGCTATGGGCACACAGTGAGGAGGTTCTTTGCATAATAGATATCTGATTTAGTCGATATCCATTTTGAAAAGGTTAGATTTTAGATTTTTCTTTGCTTTGATCGAATTTTGAATTAGATTTGTATAATTTCAATTAGTTTTTTATGGATTTTTTTTCAAAATAGGGTTTTTGATTGAATTTTTATGAAAAAAATTGAGTTTAGAATGGATTTTGATTAAAAATGAATGTTTTTTATGGATTTTGATTTAAAAATAGTGTTTTTTGTATTTGTATTAAAAATTAGAGAATTTTATAGATTTTGTTAAAAAGTAGGGTTTTTTTTGGATTTTTTTTAAAAACCAGGGTATTTTTACAATATTTTCATTTATATTGTCTAATTTCAATTAGATTAATTAGTTTTTAACTTTAATCAGGCATTATGGCTGCTAAGAATGAAAATTCACAAATTCCAAATAATCCAACAACTAAGAATGAAAATGCACAAATTCCAAATGCTCCACCACCTCTACAGCCATCAATTGAAGAATTAATTGGTAAAAAATTGTAGCAATTGAGGGGCATTTCTGAAGTTTATACGAGAATCCCTTGATTATCAGAGATGTCAAACACATTGAAGGAAATAATTAAAAATATAGAAACCCTCTCCACCCAACATAATGACTTTCATTCGTGGCGAGAAGACATGATGGAATATTGTGCATGTGGATTGTCTTATGATGATGTGAAAGATCTCAGAATAACCAAAGCCCAAATAGCCTCTTTATTTGTTAACCCCTGCACTAGTTTGCCGGTTAATGTTAATAAACCAAAACTTTCTATAAAATGGTGCATGCATAGGGACATTGTAGATAACTTTTGGGATTGTTGGTGTATGGTTTTTTATAAACCACCGAACAATGATTGTGATATACCATTTTACTTTATTAAAAAAATTATATACTGAGTTTGTGTTAGGGAATCATGTCAATTACTTTGACATTAAACCCTTCCAAGGCATTGGTGGGGGTATGCCCCAGGATACACTAGGGGCAGTTAGAGTAGTCTCGTGCCCATATGTTTCCCCTCCTCCCCTTTCTCTGCCACCTCTAGTATATCATCCAAATTTTATGCAGGATGTGGCCACACAGACTATCCAGGCTATTCCCTCTTTGAGTGGTCTTTTGGTTTTGCATGCTTCTACAGTAGCTCAACCACATTCTGGTGATGTTGGTGATGGCTCGAGTGCTACTGCATCATCCTCGTCAAGTCCACATATTTGTGTGCCACATACTTGCTCCATGTGCCGCCAGATATGCTTGGCTCCTCTTGTATAGCCTACCGAGCATCCCTTGGATACTTCTGATTATGACCTCCATGATGTGGACATTATAGATCAGATGCAGGGGACTGGAGCACACCCTACAAAGTCCTCTCTTGCTAGAGAGGGGGACATTGGAATAGTGACACAGGTAAGATTTAAGTTGTAAACTCATAACTTGCATTTGTTTTTAAATGAATATTAATAAGAGATAGTATAATGTACTAATATTTATTTACATGGTCTATTTAATAGTTGATGTTTGAGGAGGAGCTCGCACAAGTGACTAATAGCACCCTTAGGGCCATTTCATTTGGCCTCGACACACACACAATATATATTTTTGTACTCACTCGTTTACATTTTTTTATTATATACTTGCTTGTCATTTGATTTTTCATTAATGAAATTATATAATAACTTATATGTTTATCTTATTTTCCTCTTGTAGGAAATACCTAGTGTGAGCGAGGTGCAACCTTGCCCAGATTATGGAAGTGCAATGTTAGATAAGGGGAAGGTAATTGAACTCAAATTCGATTGAATTAAGAATTTTAAGATCTTATATTGACTATACATACATCAACATAGATTGGTAGTTTCATATGTACTTGTCATTTTTATGTACAAGTAGTTATGAGCTATACGTCATTGTTGACAAGTGCGAGCAAGGTGCAACCTTTTCTAGATTATGGAAGTGAAATGCTAGATAAGGGGAAGGTAATTGAGCTCAAATTCAATTGAAATAAGATTTTTAAGATCTTATATTGATTATACATACATCGACATAGATTGGTAGTTTCATATGTACTTGTCATTTTTATGTATAGGAAATTATGAGCTATACGTCATTGTTGACAAGTGCCACAATGCTTGAAGGAGTACATATTGGAACACCTGAAGGAGTAGGTGTTGAAACACCTCAAGGAGGAGGTGTTGAAACACCTAAAGGAGATAAAAAAAAAATCAGCCTAAAGAGGTATGTGTTTATTTTATTTTGTGTTTGGTATTTATATGTTCCTATTACTGACAATTGTATGCTAACTTGGATCAATTTTATGGTTTTTTTCACATATATAGATTGGCATTACAAAAGTTGGTTTGGTCAGTTCTTTGAGAGGGGCATATTCTAGGACTCTTGACCTTTTGAAGAGACATATATTTCAAGTAATCAAGATTACAATGTTAGAGTTCAATTATAATTCAATGTATATTGATTTTGATGTTAATTATTCGATTTTAAATCATATAGTATAACTAATCTCAATTATGGTTTTAATTTTTCTTGTGCAACTACCTTTAGAGCCAATGAGTGCTGCAAAGAGGCTCCATTTTGATGATCCACCAGTAGTTTAGGATGAGATAGAAATTTTGGCATGTAAATTTTGAATATTCATCGAGATGGCATATGCCACATTTTGTAAAACTGTGTTTGAGTTGGAATTGATGCCATTTTTGTATATGGAGATACACTCAAGATTATTAGATAATTTGATATATAGAAGTTGACAATCAAAATTTAATTTCTTCCTCATGTGCATGATTAAACTCTTTGAAAATTTAATCAATTGAGCAATGGTTAAATATCAATTTACAAGAGCATAAAAAAGAATGTTTGTATTATGTAGTTTATATTCATATCGCTGATTACATTGCATTGCACATCTTTCAAACTCAAAGCATTACTTCACATTGCATAACTAACAACTAGATGTTGATAGATGAAATTTTTTCAATTACACTATAGTTTTTACAAAGTCAACCTACACAATTATGCAATTACTTCACATTACATAACTAATAACTAAGAGCAGCTGTCAATTGCATTTGCTTGTCATGGAATTTTATGAGACCATATTTCTTTGAGGCATTTTTTCAAATAGTTAGCTTCCTTGTCTATGCCACCACATTTTTCATACATGTATACCAAAGATTTTTATCAAACAGTTCACTGGATTGTTGTTATGGCTAAAAGCCTAAAACAAGTGCTTTCAAACAAGCTATGGATTGATGCAGAGTGGGGGTGAAAACATATGTGAAAACTACCCTTGACTCCTTTGGACCAAATTTGAGAACCAATAACATACCCCTATCCTAGGCTAGTGAATTAGCCCTCTTTCACAAAGTGAGTTCCCTTTAGACACTTGATCTTCACAAGAAAACCCCAAAAAATATTGAGTTGTGTCATAAAACAACAAATTCTAAGATTATTCTACACCTACAGGTCCTTTAGCAGGATATCCCATGAAACTATTTGTTTACCATGCAAATGCATAGGGTGTATTGAAAGTCCCACTTGAACAACTCCTCTGACCATGCCACCAAATTAGAAAGCTCTATTATGACCCCAATATGCTTAAACGTTAAAGAGATTCCCCCACTCTCATTGATTTTAGTAAACCCTAGGCTAAAAACTTCATTTTCATGCAATTTAAGCAATGCTTTGCTTAGGAAAACAAATCCAAGACTCAAAAATCATTTCCCCTTTCTTAAATGGACCTGCACACATTCAAATCATATTGTACATAGCTTCTCCACCAAGCCACATGAAAGGTAAAGTAGGTGGAGGGCTTCAATAATTCATAATTTACTCAAAAATGCAAAATTTGGGTTCACTACCTGCCTTGAGAAAACTTGACACAAAACTCCCAAAAATTGAAAAGAAAGCACTCAAACCAAATTTAAAGGGGTCTCAGGCCTGCTGTCCCCTCATTACCCATGCTATGCAGCCGTTTACTTATTGTGTAGTTGTCAAACAATGGAGAAAACACAATTTTTTTGCGTAGAAACCATAGTTTTTGTAAAGTAACTCAATACGATCTTATTGATTCTTCATAAAATTACATTCGTCAATCCCCAAAATGACTTCCTCAACCTATTTTAAGACTCTCCCCCACACAAAAAAACTGACCAACTTCCAATAACTGACTTACAAACTAAGTTACCTATTCGAGTTTGGGTTTGGGTTTGGGGGTTCGGTTCGCTAGTTCGGCTAAATTTTTTTGGGGTTGGTTCAGTTCATTTTGGGTTTGTTAGTAAAAAATACATGTAAAAAAATTTATATATATATATATATATATATATATATATGCATCATAGAAGCATGAAATAGGATTAGAATATCACATAACATCATATAAACAACAAAACCACCATAAAATTGAATGTCATTTAAAACATGCATGATAAATATTCATCGTTGAAACTTGAATTGTGGTAGCTTGATATACAGAGTCTATTGATGCCAAGGTTCAATTTGAATGATTTTGAAAAAAGAAGCCAATTCAGTAGAGTTATCAATATTCTTTAGAAATAATAAGAATTGATTTAGTACACTAGCCATTTTGATGTCTTCTTGCAATCTCAAACGCTAAATCTATGAAGAAGTTAACTCTGCTTCCCACTAGTTTCCATTAAAAAGAAAGCGACAAGCTATGGTCTCATGGATTTTTTCAGACAAAAATCAGTGTTGGAGTTCAGTTGGAGGCTGAAAAACTACTTGTAACTACATAAATAAATCTTGTTCTACAACTCGTATGACCTAACTGACTATTCCATCATGTCCGGATGGTTATGTTTAGGTTATGTATGGTCCCTTTTCACACCCAAATCGACCGAAGCAGTTCGAGTGACGTTCAATCAATGAAATACCTTAAGAGTCCAAAGTGCAAAAGGGAAGCAATCTTTGAAAAACTATTTATTAGAAACTATGATGCCTAAATTTTTTTTTTTTGAGGCTATGGGATTTTGCTGGGCCCCTCTACAATAACCTCTATCAGAGGTGTTTTCCTATGATGGCAAGTTTTCAACTAAGGGAAAAGTTGTTAGATGCAAGCAGTGTAAAGTTGCAAAGTGGTGCAACTTTCATTTAGCATCTCATATGACCAAACAGATTGTTCCAACACATCCGAATGGGTAATTTTATGCTAGGGATGGCCCTCTTTTGCACCCAAATATGCCGAATCACTCCGAGCTACATTGGACCTGTGATTTCCCTTAAGAGTCCAAAGTGCTAAAAGACAACAATCTTTGAAGGGATATTTCTCAGAAACCGTGACATTTAAATACTCTTCGTTTGAGGCTATAGCATTGTGTTTGGCCCATCTACAATAACCTCTCTCGGTTTTTGCTATCTCGGAGGCGTTTTCCCATGGTGGCAAGTTTTCAGTTGAGGGAAAAGTTGTCAGATGCAAGCAGTGTAAAGTTGCAAAGTGGTGCAACTTTCATTCAACAACTCATTCGACCAAACAGAATGTTCCAACACGTTCGGGTGGCTACGTTTATGCTAGGGATGTTCCTTTTTTGCACCCTAATATGCCAAATCACTCTGAGCTACATTGGATCGATAATTTCCCTTAAGGGTCCAAAGTGCTAAAAGACAACAATCTTTGAAGGGCCATTTCTCAGAAACCATGATATTTAAAGACTCTTTGTTTGAGGCTATGGGATCATGTTTGGCCCATCTACAATAACCTCTCTTGGTTTTTGCTATCTCAGAGGCGTTTTCCTATGGTGGAAAGTTTTCAGCTAAGGGAAAAGTTATTAGATGCAAGTAGTGTAAAGTTGCAAAGTGGTACAACTTTCATTTAACAACTTCTACGACCAAACAGACTATTCCAACATGTCTGTATGGGTACTTTAATGCTAGGGATGGTCCTCTTTTGCACCCAAATATGTCAAATCACTCTGAGCTACATTGGACTAACGATTTCCCTTAAGAGTCCAAAGTGCTAAAAGGAGAAATATTTGAATGGCTATTTCTCGGAAATCATGACATTTACAAACTATCCATTTGAGGCTATGGGATAATTTTTGGCCCATCTACAATAACCTCTCTCAATTTTTTCTATCTTGGAGGCATTTTCCTATGGTGGCAAGTTTTTAGCTGAAGGAAAAGTTGTTAGGTGCAAGCAGTGTAAAGTTGCAAAGTGGTGCAACTTTCATTCAGCAACTCGTACGACCAAATAGACTGTTCCAACACATCCAAATGGGTACATTTACGCTAGGGATGGTCCTCTTTTGCATCCAAATATGCTGAATCACTCCAAGCTACATTGGACCAACGATTTCCCTTAAGAGTCCAAAGTGCTAAAACACCATACCATCTATTGTACAGTCCATAGTTGGGTGGTATAGCCATGGTATATTTTATTAGGACTATATAAGGTGAATATGTGAGTTTAGAGAGCTGGAAACATCTGTACTTGAGTTGGTGAGTTGTCATGCATGGCAAAAATGTTTGAAATTAGGTTAAAAATGGTGGTTACAACTTGCTAATGTCAATGAAACGTGGGGGTAGCAAGATTTAAGGTTGGATCAAGCTTGTGTAGGTCCTAATAGAAGTGTTTGATGAATTTATAGGGTGTCGCAAGGTTGGAAACATTGATTTCCTTAAAAACCTCATGAAAGTTGTTAAAAATGAAGTTGCACCTAAGTTGGATTTGAGGAGAAAAGGTGGCAAGCCACTATAATTTATTATATATAAATAGGAGATATTACAAAACCTAGTTCAAACGAGCATACAGATAGGAAAAAAATAGGAAGAAAAACTTTAGTTGTAGCTCGATTAAGTACACAAAGTTATTATAGAATTGTCCCAATAATAGTAAAAAAGCATACACTTGTATGACTAATTCAACCTATGAGTTTCCAAAATAGAGACCCCTTTACATTTTAAACATACCCTTTATACAATTCCAAACATTTGACCCATATTTCAAAAAAAATATTATTGGGTATAGATTATGCCCATACACAGTTATGACCTTTTTACATTGTTTCCAATTTGGAAATTCAAATTTTATAAAATTTTCCTATTGGAGGCATTGAGGGCACAGTCTTCCACAATAGTAGTATGTTCACATTCTGGACTGACAAACACCTATACAAACCATCAAGGTAGCTTAGAATAACCAATCTATATTATTCTAAATGACACAAAATATGATGAGATGGTAATGCAAACTATAAAATATGCTTAGAATAACCAATCTATATTGTTGTAATCTATCGCATACCTCTCTAAAAGGATCAGAGTTGGCTATTGTTGCAGCAGGTCCATGATCAATCATGCCAGAAATATCAAAAAAGTGGGAAAATGAGAAATCTATATTGTCATAATAGAAAAGATACTTAGACTAACAAATCTATATTAATCTAAACAACTTGAATGATGATGAATTGGTGATGAAAACTATAAAAGATGCTTAGAATAACCAATCTATATTGTTCTAAATGACACAAAATATGATGAGATGGTAATGCAAACTATAAAAGATGCTTAGAATAACCAATCTATATTGTTCTAATCTATCGCATACCTCTTCGAAAGGATTAGAGTTGGCTATTGTTGCAACAAGTTCATGATCAATTGTGCTAGGAATATCACAAAAGTGGGAAAATGAGAAATCTATATTGTCACAATAGAAAAGATGCTTAGACTAACAAATATATATTAATCTAAACAACTAGAATGATGATGAATTTCTGATGCAAACTATAAAAGATGCTTAGAATAACCAATATATATTGTTCTAATCTATCGCATACCTCTCTGAAAGGATCAGAGCTAGCTATTGTTGTAGCATGTCCATGATCAATCTTGCCAAAAATATCGCAAAAGTGCATACAAAATATCACTATTAAAGACACTTGCATTGCAATAGTATACAAAATATCAGTATTAAATAAAAAACACTAATGAACTTAAGCATAATGAACATAAGCATTGTACCTTCCATTCTTGAAAATGCTATTCAAGTGTGCCTGAAGGGTCATCTCTTTGTTTAAGAGTATCCAATATTGCTCCATTATCAACATTTCTAAGTGTCCATTGTTGTTTTGTCTTTGGTCTGGCATGATGCTTCAAAAAAATAACATTTGTTGCTATAACAAGGTGCGAATACATGAGAATGGTTTTGTGTTTCTCATAGTCTTCAAATGCAGGTATGCCATTCTTTCTAATCATGTATGTTCACAACCAAGTTCTTGCAATCACAACTGAACCTGTAGGATACACGAAACCATCATCATCTTCCATCAGTTGTGTTAGCTTATGCTTTACCCACACACATCGAGCCAACCAATAGTATGATCTCTCTTCATTCCCCTATAGTGCAACAACTGCAAAAACATGTCTTGGTTGTAGTAGATATGAAAGTAGGTCATAATCAACTGAAATTTCCATTGTGTCATTTTTCATGGATATTTTTTGAGATAAAGGAGTTAGATATTGTGGAACCCATGTATCCACCCACTCACTTGACTTGCATTGATCCCACTTGCACTGAATACAACTCTGACAAAAATAATCCAGCTCTCGTGTGCAAATAGTCCATGCGCTTGCATCTAAGCTTTGAAATGAATGCATCTTTGAAGAATCTTTGATTGTATGACAATCCAATCTGCATCCCAATGTAGCCTCCTCAACGAACCAAAAGAATCTGCGCATTGTTGAATCAAGTGTCCCTCCCTGTGACAATGTTGAACTACACCAATCAACAATAAAATGTGCATTGCTAAATTTTTCTCCTAAAATCTTCAATTGCTCCCTAACTAGAGCTCTCTTTACGCATGCACCTACTCCATCATGCTCCCCTTTCCTATGTCTAGCTTCAAAAAAACTCCAAATATGAGGTACACCCCTCTCTACATGCATTCTACTCAACCAATAAAACATACGAGCATTCTTGAATTGACCTATGCAATTATCTGACCAAATTAGATGTCGACTCAGTGCTATATCATGCTCCTGCAAGAACTCAAAAAAATTCTCAAAAAAATGTTGGAAATAATCAGACGAGTGAGATCTATCATCACTCATATAAAAATGATACTCTCTAATTATCTTTTGATCCTCCTCTATACTATCAGGTACATGTCTAAACGTTATGTGGACAAAAATAACAATCTGAATGGAATTGTAATATTGAGATTGTACCTCATTTTGTGGTTGCAATGTGTAGTTTTCTGCAAAATCAACCATTGATATAATAGTGCCAATTGGAAAAGAGTCCTTACACATCCTAAATTGTTGATCCAACCACTGAGACCTATGACTATGCCTTGCATACTTGTAGAAAATATTGTCCTTAAAATCTGAAATAAAATCAACAACACTGCATTCTTTTGTAACCAACTCACATCTAGAACCTTCACCTCCACTCTGCAAAGTATATTTGACTATCTCTTATCTCTTTTTCTCAACAAGCTTCTTTCCAAATTCATGTTCGGAACTCTCATGAAAACATTGAAAAAACTTTGACAAGCCACCACATTGTGAGCACTTTGCATTTAAACAATCATTTCTATAGAAAAAACAACCATCATCTTTAGAACATAAAAATAGATCTAGAAAGTCCCTTGATGATTTTAGAAGATGCATTGCACCACACTCCTGCAACATTTCATTAGTATGAAAAGTAGAATGGATATAACATAATAACTCATGGTACATTCAAAACTCCACATGGTATTTGCAACAAGTATTACGAATCTTAAGAGGCACACAATAAAATGGCTTGAAACCTTCAAAAGTCCTTTGCGAGATTTCCATATTTGGATGTGTTTCAATAATTTTTTGAACATTGTTTGGATTGATTCCAAGAAATGTTTAGGATGTGGTGTATGGTCTCGATTGCCAATTCTTAACTTTAAAACATCCTTTACATTGGGTGATACTCTAGAGTTATCATGCCAAAATTATTGAATTACCTGCTTTACATTATCGGTTAGCTTCTTATCAACACATGGAAGCCTCCTGGAAAAAGCCCATGTATCATTTTGAAGAGTATCATCTATTCTTTCTCTTCTTGTGAGTGCTCTATCCAAAGTTTTACGATTTATGTCAAAATCAATACAAGTTTGTCTTATAAAGCAAGTCTTTTTCTATTGATGGCTTATTAGGGTGGTTGTAATGACTCTCCAAGCAACTCTCTTATCCTTTTCCTTGTTATTTTTTCTAATAGACTTGATAGCAGTAAAAATATTTTTGACAATATTAGAATTTTTTTCGGTCTTCTTGTTCACACGAATCTTCAATTTGGCTAGAAAAGGTTTCATATTTTTCATCTTTAGCAATTGTACAAAAATTTGGCATTGCTCGGTCAATGTCTTATTGCTAAAATATTGGTTGAAAAGCGTTCTAGCCCACAACTGAATAGTTCGTGTTGACCTCTTGCCTTCAAAATTGTTTATAATGTTCTCATGAAATTCAAGTAACCATTTAGGGATTCTTGAAGGTCTTGAATTTGGAATATGTCTTTCTTCCACACAAGGTTCTTCATTTCTCATGTAATATGGTGAAACATAATTTACACTTGCTTCAATATTATGTTCAAAATCTTCATTTCCAACATTTTCACCTTGAACATTTTCAATATCAATTTGAATAATTTCATTCCCAATTTCAATATCATGTTCAACATCTTCAAATCCAAACATTTTCACCTTGAACATTTTCATTATCAATTTCAATATTTCATTCCCAATTTCAATATCATGTTCAAAAATCTTCAAATCCAACATTTTCAATTCCTTGAACATTTTCATTATCAATTTCAATATTTTCATTCCTAATGTAATATCATGTTCTACATCTTCTCAATTCCAACATTTTCAGCACCTTGAATATTTTCACCTTGAACATATATTCAATTTCCTCTCTCTTTCACTTGAAAGACCATAAGTTAGTTCACTCAATATTAACATACCTTGTCTTCTCTTCCTATGACCTTCTCTATCTCTTTGTCTATATGCTTCAATTTGTTCTTTTGTAAGCTTTCTCTTATGTTTTTGCTTCTGACGACTGCTACTCCCCATTATACCTCATAAAAGATGCTAAAAAATCATTGCTTATGACAAATTTGAGTAGAAGATGCTCCAAAAAGTTGATCTTTGTCTCTTCCTATCTGAAACTGCACGTATGCCACCTATAAACATAATGAAAGGTTTGTTGGAATGCACAAAATGACCCACATGGGGTTTTTCTATGGCCCACAAATCTAATATCCATTACAATCTGATATTTGATACATTTGAAAAACATTTTAAAATGTTTTGTAATAGTATGATTTTAGTTCTACAAATCAGATATTTGATTTGTGTACACATAGACCCAAGGGTTAATGGTAGATGGTAGAGGGTTTAAGGGTTAAGGGTTTAGGGTTTAGGGTTTAGGGTATAGGGTAGAGGG
>VDFB02281492.1:1014564798-1014651335 GCA_007258455.2 Sequoia sempervirens | reverse complement strand
CTATAAATATCTATCTTCTCTCTCCTCCTAGCTTTATCCATTTTAAATTCTTCCTTGGATTCCATATTGAATTAGCACATAAGTAAATGATACATTATTGGTGAATCATTTTTTGAAATATTGAAGTTGTTTAGCATCAACTAATACAATTGTTTAGCATCAATCAATAAATATTGAAGAAAAACCATGGAGGACAACAATGAGAAATGCTAGGGTTAACTAATTAATAAGTATACACATGAATAAGTCAAGCATACATGTGAATAAGTGAATCAAAAGTACTCAAATACAAGTAAGCCTTGAAGTATACACATGAATACATAGTATTTACACATTAATACGAAGTATATGCATGAATACAAGGTATACACATGAAAACACGTAAGTCACAAAGTATACACGTAAGTTGTAAAGTATACAATTGAATACACATAACTCATATCTATTGAATCGTGGATTTATAATGTAAATATGGACACCATCGATAAAAAATATTTTTATTAACCAAATAGCCATGTAGGCATACAACAATAAATGTCAATATAAGGATAAAATATATACAAAATAGCCATATAGGCTTACAATAATGCCATATAGGCATACAATAAAGGGACCTGGAATCAAAATTCATTTCCCTCTAGGCTCTTGAAACAAACTATTGCCCTTTGTTTACTGTAAGGTCGAGGAGTGCTCCAATTGCTCCTCCTAAGGTTTAGTTCCTGATCAAGCCTTATCTATTACAATAACAAGTAAAGACATTAATATATAGAAAATACACTATAAAAAATGATATATTTAACCAAATAATCACTTACTGCCTCTAGATGATCACTCTCCTCAAGGGAAATATTCCAATGCCCATGTTGTGGCATGCTGAAGCCTTATAGAAACCATCCAAAGAGAAATTAAACTATGAATCAATAATGGTTTGATTTTTCACTATTTAACAATTATAACAACAAATGTAAATTGAAATTTAGTAATCTACCTCATACCCCCATGAGAGGCATCGAGGAGTTTATAGCAGAAGAAACACCAAGCTCCATTTCCCTATGAACATCTGGAGGTGTTTCCACTTGCAACATATGAAAAAAATAATAAAATTATTCAATCATGAAAACTACAATAGTGATGCATGTCATGGCTTATAATGTATCAGATCATGAACAAAATCTTGAGTACTTATAAAACTATATATTTCTTACAATCATGCTTACTATTTTCCCTATCCATAGCTTGTTGGAAAGCACCTTTTTTAGGCTATTAGCCATAGTAGCAAGGAAGTGAATTGTTTGATAAAATAATTTGGTAGATATGTATGGAAAATGTGGTAGCATAGAAAAGGTGGTGAATTGTTTGAAAAAATGCCTCAAGAAAATGTGGTCTCATGGTGATGGAATGGCATTCCATCACCATGTGACCATATTTCTTCAAGGAATTTTTTTAAACTACACACTGCCTTGTCTATACTATTGATTACTATTATGGTTTGATAATTCTTTCCAAGCATCCATAGTTTGTTGGAAAGTACCTTTTCTAGGATTTTAGCCATAACAACAAGGAAGTGAATAGTTTGATAAAATTCTTTGGTAGACATATATGGAAAATGTTGTAGAATAGAAAAGGAGGCGAGTTGTTTGAAAAAATGTCTCAAAGAAATGTGGTCTTATGGTGATGGAATGGCATTCCATCACCATGAGATCACATTTCTTCGAGGAATTTTTTCAAACTACTTACTGCCTTTTCTATGCTATTGCTTACTATTATGCTTTGATAGATTTTTTCCAAGCATCCATAGTTTGTTGGAAAGCACCTTTTTTAGGATTTTGGCCATAACAACAAGGAAGTGAACTATTTGATAAAATGCTTTGGCAAAAATGTATGGAAAATGTAGTAGCATAGAAAATATGGTGAGTTATTTGAAAAAATGCCTCAAAGAAATGTAGTCTCATGGTGATGGAATGACATTCCATCACCATGAGACCTCATTTCTTCAAGGATTTTTTTCTAAATACTCACTTCCGTGTCTATGCTATTTCTTACTATTATGCTTTGATATATTTTTTCCAAGCATCCATAGTTTGTTGGAAAGCACCTTTTTTAGGCTTTTAGCCATAACAAAAAGGAAGTGAATTATTTGATAAAATGCTTTGGTAGACATGTATGGAAAATGTGGTAGCATAGAAAAGATGGTGAGCCATTTGAAAAAATGCCTCAAAGAAATGTGGTCTCATGCCATTCCATCACCATGAGACCACATTTCTTTGAGGCATTTTTTCAAACGGCTCACCATCTTTTCTATGCTACCACATTTTTTCAAACAACTCACTATCTTTTCTATGCTACCACATTTAAAAAAAAACTCACTTCCTTGTCTATGCTATTGATTACTATTATGCTTTGATAGATTTTTCCCAAGCATCCATAGTTTGTTGGAAAGCACCCTTTTTAGGATTTTAGCCATAGCAACAAGGAAGTGAACTGTTGGATAAAATGCTTTGGTAGAAATGTATAGAAAATGTGATAGCATAGAAAAGGCAGTGATTTTTTTGAAAAAATTCCTCAAAGAAATTGGGTCTCATGGTGATGGACATCACCATGAGACCACATTTCTTTGAGGCATTTTTTCAAAAAACTCATTTCCTTGTCTATGCTATTGCTTACTATTATTCTTTCATAGATTTTTTCCAAGCATCCATAACATAGAAAAGGCAGTGAACTATTTGAAAAAAATGCCTCAATAAAAATTGGTCTCATGGAATGACATGACAATAAAATGCAGTTGGTAGCTGCTCCTAGTTATTACTTATGCTATGTGAAGTAATTGCATCACTTCTTATGTTGACTTTCGAAACAACTATATTGTAATTAAAATTTTTTCATCTATCAACATATAGTTAATAGTTATGCAATGTGAAGTAATGCTTTGAGTTTGAAAGATGTGCAATGCAATGTAATCAACAATATGAATATAAAATACACAAATCTATTAGGTACAATTCATTAGTTAAACTCTTTATTCTATTACTTGAGTGAAGGTTTGTACAACTCCACTGGCACTAGGATGTGTTCCCGTGAAATCTCCAATATTAGCCTATTCAACATCCAAAATTAGATATTAGAATACCATTCATATAACAATGTTATTCACATGTAATATTTATAATTGTTTACTAGTTACATACCTCAATGATAAATGTAGTGGATTAATAAACAATGGAGAGTTGGTGTATCCAGTATCAACACTATGAACCTAAAATTTTATTACAATCATTAAACTAAATTAGTTAATCTTGCATTTCAAAAATTAAATTTAATAAATTAAATTTAATGAACATGCTAACATTTACCTGAGTATCGACAATGAAAGCCTCATTCAAAATGTCATTTGCCATTGCCATCTTTGTAGCTATAGATGTATCCTATGCACTAGGATCCTGAGTGTTTGTGGGGTCATGTACAAGTTGAACCAAAAACCTAGAAAGAATGGGGTGGAAGCCTACCCCTTGAAGTCTCCCCTGGATGGTGTTGTACTACTGGACTGACACGTTGGATGATACTCTAGGTCAAAGAGCTGATAGATTGCAAAGTGTCCACCTTAGCACTCTCCTTCGTGATGGAAGGGATAACAATGTGCTCATGAGTTGGCCTAGCGAGAGCTTGTCTCCCTTTCCACTAAGGATCTTGACATCCACCAGGTCTATCCTATGCCAACCCTCCAAATATCCCCTGAAAGTCCCTCATATCAAAATAGTTGGGGATTTTGTTGAGGATGAACTCGTAATAGAGTTTCCTCAAGAAATATTGAGGGACCTTGTTATTGTTGCATGGTGGATAGTAAAAAAAATCCACTACTTATCCCAAAAAAATTTCCTAATCCCTTGTTGGTGGCACCAATGGATAGGAAATCTCTTGGAATTAAGGTCAAGATTTTGATTTGTGTGTGGGTCAGTGAATAGTGGGCACAAATCATATTTTTGTATTTTTCATCTTTTAATTCTCTATATGATAATTTATCTACATAAAAATTCCTCCATGCTTGCCTCCTATCCGCTCGACCACTTAATTGTTTGTTGATTGCATCTACATGTGTCAACATGTCTTAAAGTGAACTTGCAAGTGTCCTTCTTTCTACGATTGAACTTAAAGGATTGTTCAACCTCGTGATTAACTCATTTTTTTTTTTGTTGTTTTCAATTTCCCCTATTAAATTTTGTTGAGTACTAGGAGGATGTTGAGGAATTGGTGGAGAATTTTTTTGTTGTGGTTGTTGAGGATTTTGTTTGTGTTCTTGTTGCTATGGTTGTTGAGGATTTTGAGGAGGGTTTTGAGGTTGATTAAAATCTCCTACAAATTAAATAAATGAATATAAAAAAAACCTAAAATTACCTATTTAACAACAAATTCACAAAAAAAACAAACAATGCTTACTTGTTTGACCTCATCATCATTGTGACAACATTCTAGCGACAAAATTGCAACTTTTGATACTTCTAAAATGTGAGTGCACAATTGCAGGGTTTGTTGGCCGTGTGTAAGAAAAAACACTGTGAAAATGAAATGATATGTTTTGCTTTTTTCTTTTGCTATAATAAGCTATAATACACTCGCATTAGAACACGAGCACATTATAGGCTCGATGTGACTGAGCCATTGGCTTGGTCACACCAATCCATAATGCAAATGTGTTATAACACACTCGTGTTATGTCCTTTCAATTTCTTTTTGAAAATTTGGCCACTTTTTGGCCTCCCAAATTTTTGCACCCGCCCACCACCTTTTTTCTATTGGAAACCATTGCACCTATCTCTCTTGTTTATACAAAGAAAAGAATTATAGATAACCCTCCATTATTTTACTACATTAGTCTAACCATCTAATTTGGGATGATATGATGAACTATGAGTAAGGTGAGTGCTTAAAAATGAAAATAAGTAGGTCCAAAAGTTATGTGTAATTATAGGATCACAATTAATTACTATGAATTTTAGAGTCTCATGTAGTCTCTATAAAGTATTCATAAAGGATGTTTCTACAATGCTCACTAATGGGTGTACCAAAGCACAAAATACCACATATTTGGTGAGACGATCCACAACAACCATGATGACATTTTTTCTTTAGGTATGGGCAAGAATATGATTAATTCCATAGATAACTCATCCCACCTTTAACTTGGAATAGACAAGGGTTGTATAAGACCTAGAGTCTTAATTTTCTCCCATTTATATTGTTGGAATACCATACATTCTACTACAAAAGTTCAAACATATCCTTTGAGCCTCTCCCAAAAAAATATTTATTGATTCTATGATAAATCTTCAAGAATCTAGAGTGCCCACCTACTAGAGAAGTATGTAGTTCTAAAAGCAACTTAAAATTAAAGGTTGAGTTCTTACATAGGTACAACCTATCTTTGTATCATAAATCATTTCATTTCCATGCAATTTTTTTGATACAATTTAATCTTGTTGGAGTTTCTCAATGAGTGAATGTGTATCCAAGCCATTCTTCCACTCTTTATGTTCATCATTTACCCAATCTACTTTAAATATAGAACTATCATACAATAGTGACTCTATGGTTTCATCCCTCCTAGATAGAGTATCAATCATAAAATTCTCCTTTAATTTATCGTTTATGATATCAAATTCATATCCCAACATATTCTTGGCCCATTATTTTGTTCTTCAAATGACAATCTTTATTTCAAGACGTATATGAGACTATCATGATATATATTTACCTTAAAGTGTCTTTCTAGATTAAATAAGGTATCAATTATTTTAATTCATGTAGGATAACTAAAATTACCTTATAAATTTTCTTCAAAAAATTCATGCATTTGAGTTGGTGACTCTCAAATTCTCTGGGTTTTTCTTCTTGCATGAGTACTACTCCTATTCCATGTTCTTCAACATCACATTCCACAATGATTTTTTTAAATTTTTTTAGGGTAGTTAGAACTAGAGTTATGCATATGTATTCCTTTAATTTCTCAAATTACCTAGTAGCTAACTCATTCTATTAGAAGGAATCTTTCTTTAACAAGGTTGTGAGAGGTGATTCTTTTCTACCATGATTATTTATAAATTGGTGATAGTAACTTGTAATCCCTCATAAATATCATAGGTTTTGGATGGTCTTAGGAATTTTCCATTATACAATTGCCTTGATCTTGTGAGATCCTACCTTGACTCTCTTGTGTGAAATAATATGAATTAGGTACTCCACTTATTTGACTCTAAACATACACTTAGATGTCTTAGCATACAAATTATGTTGCTCAAGAATGTCTAAAACTTGATATACATGTTGCATGTGTTCCTTTGAGGTTTCCCTCTATATTAAGATGTCATAAATAATACCAAAATAAAATTCAATAGGAATTTCCTAAAGTTATAGTTTATCAAACTTTAAATGTAGATGGTGCATTTGTGAGATCAAATGGAATTATTGAAAACTCATAGTGGCCCTCATGGGCATGAAAATTTATCTTATTTATATCCTCATCTCTGATTCTAATTAGATGATAGCCAACATGAATATCAAGTTAGGTAAAATAAAGAATACCATTAAGATAATCTAACAAATTATCAATTACATCGTCAAGTTTGACTATAATCTGCAAGCTACTAATTGGGATTCTTAGTTTAGTTGATTAAAAATCTAGTGGAATAGATCCATTCCTAAGGTTAAATTATTTTGGTGGATGACCTGTCATGAGAAAATTCTCATCTTGGATAATTTCCAAAAGAGAGGGATGCAATTGTTTAATAGGTTTTTTCTTTGTGAGAAAGAGATAAATTCTCATCTTCTATTTCATTGCTATTATTCCTAGAGAGTTTATCATAAAATTCAATCTTTGTTCCATGTTAGCTAGGTTTGGAATAAATACTCCATAAGTGTGGTGGATAGTTGGACCCCTCTAGTCGACCATCCCATGATTTTTGAATGTTGGTGGCTAGCCCTCCTCATCACTAGTTGGGTGATTTGGAAGAAGCACAACAACATGATATCGAAGGGGAAAAATTCCCTTGGAAGGTTCTAGTTGATCAAACCATCAATAAGGTAAAGGAGAATCTCAAATCAACATCTTTCAACCCTAAAAGGAATCCCACTAGTCTGGAATTTGATATTGCTACTACATGGGATTTATCTGATGTTTTAAATTCTGTGAGTTCTAGGATCCCTTTTTATCATAGTAATACTCATCGATCCCCCAACCCTAGATGGCTTAAGTTAAACTTCAATGGCTTAGCTAAAGGGAACCCTAATTGGGTGGGAGGGGGTGGTATTATATGATATCATAGAGGAAATGTGATTCTTTTCTATGTTAATCTTAGAAGGAAAACCTCCAGTTTCATTAAGGTGGTTTTTTTTTATTAGTGATCAACAGGTTTTGTGGGGACCAAAAACCCCTTAGAAATTGTAGACACATAAAATGTACTAATTCACATTGGACATATGATCTTGACCACTAACATCGTTTCATCTTGAATCATCCTTTGGTCTAACCATTTAATCAAATACCTTTATCTGATTAAATTCATCAATATTCCTCTCTTAATTAAATAAATCGGTTATCTAATTAGTCATCCTTTCTCGATAATTAAATTAACCATTCTGATCTAATTATCCCATTTAATTAAATAATTAATTTTATTTGATTAAATCTCTAAAGTCTATCTATTAAATTAAATAAATTAAAACTTTATTTAGTTTAATCTAACATCATCTCTTTTTAATTAAATAAATCAAAAAACCTTATTTAATTAATCCTTTTTTCACATTCTTCTCATATTTGATTTAAATAAATCCACAAATTTAAGTCAAATAGGTCACATCATTTAATCCCTTCATTAAATTAATTAACCTTGATTAATTTAATCTCTTCTCATGTCCCATCCTCCATATTTTACCACTTGCACATGAAAATAGAGTTATTTGATTTATTAAATCTCTATTTTCCTCAACAAGGCATCTTTTAAGGAATATTCTTCAAGTTTGAATTCAAAATCCAAGTGGACTTTGTCCTTCCAACAAGGAATTTACTCCACCTACAAAGTCCTTTTTCCTTGAGCCAAGTGGCATTCAATGCACCTTCTCTCCCTCTTGCATGTCATTTCAGCAATTTCAAAATTCAAATATATGCATTTATTGACACATTCTTCAAAACTTGCACATCCTCCATCCACTCACAAATTGACATGTGGCACTTTGTCATTGGCTAATTCTTAGTCCCACATTGCTCTATTTTGGACATTCTTTCATCTTCTCATTTTATAAATAAGAGGCTAATCTCATCATTCTATCATCCACAATTTGAGTAAACTTATTATGCTAAAATTATTAACAATCTTCATCCATATTATTGAGTTCCTAGCTAGGTTATGTAGATTTTTCTCTTGGAGCATTCATCACTCATCAACAAAGTGGATCAAATTTCTTCATCAAATCACCATTGCATCATTGGAGTTGGGAAAGGGCCAATTTTCACATCAAATTGGTACCAATTCCCTCAAGAGATTAGGAGTTTGTTTGCTTTAGAATAGGATTTAACATGTTTTCAAGTTTCATTTGTGTTCTTCATGTTATTTACTCTCTTTTGTAAATCAAATGAATTTCTTGAGGAATCTACATTATAGCTTGCTTTTAATATAATTTGTGGTTGTTTTCTTGTTTTATTGTAGGTTTAAGATTTAGGTTCGACATTTTGGCACTAGAAGTAGGGAAATCTCACATTTTAATCACATTTTTTTAATCAAAATTTTGCATTTTTCTTTGTCTACAGGTCAATGTCGTTGTTCAGCACCGCTGGTTCTCGAATGTCACTGTATGGGACCATTGATAATTTAAACTGCCATTCCTCAGTCTTCCCACTCATAAATTTGAATTCTAAATTGCACCACTAAACCTGTTTGACCCGCAAGAATCTTTAAAAAAAATCAAACTGCACCGCTGGACAAAAGTGCAATTCATTCATGCTCACTGGCCTGACTGCAGAGTAATGCTGACTGGAAAGTGACGCTATATAGCACCGCTGGGGAAATCAAACTGTGATGCCTTCATGGATTGCACCACTGGAGGGGAGTATGAAGTGAAATTTAATTTTTAACATGTGCTTTTTTTCAAATTATGGTTATTCTATTTGTTTTCTATCTTTTTGATCTCTGTTTTGTAGAATATAATTGATTTTTCTTGTAGGTTGGATTGATCAAAGATGAAAAGGAAGAGAAGCATGATGGTGTCATTTCACAAAAACAAGTGTTTTTAAACACTCTAGTGTTTGTTTAACACTCTTGGAGGATTCATTATTCCTTTTAAGGAAAATTTGTCATCTTTTAATTCTTAGGGTTTACTAATTTCGTTTGGGCTTTAAAAAGAACTTTTGAATTCTTGTTACAAAAAGGCTTAAAAAGAACATTAGGATTCAAATTTACTAAAGTTTTTTTTGGGATTAAAAAATTGAACAAGGAAAATTGTCACACCTACTTTGGTGCTTTTAAAATGAACTCACAATTGCTTTGAAAGGTTAAAATGAACATGTGCAACTTTGTTTTTGTGATTGCTTACTTAAACTAACATCATCGAAAAGGATGTATGCGCTTCTCTCGTGCATTACAGTGATCTTGAGAATCAAAAGGATTTTTTTATGATCTTAGGTTGAGATAAAGTAATCACCTCCACACTTCATTTTGGGAACTAAAATTGAACAAAGCTCGCGAGTGTGAGTTAGGCATATCGCGTATGTTCTCCCTTTGTTTCTAAACAAAGGTTGATCGAACTACGGATGTGCTTGCTCGATGTTGTTTACCTTTAGAGGGGCTTGCCTAAGAGAGACATCTGAAAGGAGAACTCGAAGGCAACTCCAACTGGTTTTTCATTCGAGCTAGTCTATAAATGGATAAGACTAAACTATCTAGTCCTCATGGTATGTAGGCCTTAGCTGTACAGTTTCTTTCAGAATGGGGTACTATTGTAAAAAGTATAAGAGCCCCTAGTAGGATTGATTAAAGCCTTTAGTGGCTTGCTGGATGCTCGCAAGGTACCATGTCCCCGATGTCCCGTCATTAAGAACCTTGTTTGTAGTAGCCAGCCAGTCCATCCAATGATTTTATCAAAGTGGTGCATTAGAACTTAGATTCCAAGAAGTTACTTGCCATGTCCGATCTTGGTTAAAGTATAGAGGTTAAGACTTCATTCTCAACATACCTTTATACTCTTTCCTTGGTTGCATGTAAAATAATCTCTTCTACTACAAAGGGCATGAGGCAAGCCGACCAAGAAAAATATACCAATTGAGCTAGGATGTTATATTTCTTATGAGTCAAAACACTTTGCTTGTTCGAAAACATTTGGAAAGAAACACTTAACATCATCAAAATTTCAAACCCTTTAGAGAGGAAAATACAATTGACCAAATTCATGTGTTATTTCTTTCCCTTGGGATTCACATCCTTAGAGGTTTCTAAACACTTGAACTTACATCTCAATTTTCTTACTAAAGATCAACAATAGGTAACCCTTTCCTTGAATTCATCAAATTTCCACATAACATACTTTGTGGGATTTGAAGAAATTAAGAGATTGGACATCTAGTTTGGAAAACCTAATCAAAGAAGTGTTTATGGTAAAAAAAAGTCACTAAGAAAAGATAACAAAATTGACTCTCACATGTGTTGAAACCTCATGATTTTCAAGAAAGTCAAAATCCCAAAATGAAAGTCCTTGAGTCAAAGTTCAAATTTAGGAGTCACACTCGAAAGGTCATCAAGAGATATAATAGAAAGTGCAATCAAAAGCAACATGTCAAGATAAGAAAAAAATTCACAAGGTTCTATAGACTCATCCCTTTGAACAATCTAGAAATGTACGCTGAATTTGAATCACTTCTTAGTTATAGAGGTTCATAGAAGCATTGCATTCTCTTCAATACCGAGGTCTAGTAAACAAAAGTGTCTTTTTTTCAAGTACATCCTAGGATTTAAATCAAAATATTTTTCATCCATCCTTAAACATCAAACCAAAATCACCTCACCATCATCTTTTGAAAAAATCTTGAAATTATCCTTCATGCTAGGATTTTTGGCAAAAATCAAAATCATCAAATCCTTGAGACAAAATCCTTGAAATCTTTTGAAACACCAAATCATCTTTGGCTAGGTATGTGTTGATGCATCCTTTTGCATATGCTTAGTGAAAATTATCAAACCATCTTAGTTAGCTAGGTATATGTAGTTGCATCCTTCTTCATATGCTTGGTTAAATTATCATCTTGTTTGAATAGGTGTGGGTAGATGCATCCTTCTCCCTACACATATTCAAATTATCATCCTTTGAGAAAATCAACCACTTAGATAATCATCCAACATCGTAGGGTTTATTTGTTCAATCAAAGAAAACCAAAAAAATCAAGTCAAGGTCAATCCAAAAATCAAAATCAAAATCCAAAACATATCCAAAAAATCCTAAAAGTCTAGAATTCCCCTCAAGATTTCTGAAAGAGATCAAACATCCACATCATCCATCTTTTGCATCATCATCATATCACCTTTTGATCCTCAAGATATCCTATTTTTTTTTTCTCTTTTTTGTGCCTAAAAATTAGATCAATCCAAAGAATTAGAGATTCATCTCCCATATTCTTAAAAAATGATTCCTATTTTATGGTGTAGACTAGATCTCAACACAAGAACATGGAAGTTGACAAAGAAACACCCACTTCAAGTGACCTACGCCAATCAAATTCTGAAATGAATCCTATTGAATCAAGCAATCCTTTGACTAACTTTCTCTCATCATCACAAAATCCACATGAGGAAAGCCAGGAAGAGGATCTTACCTTTGGGATGACACATGAAGAAATCACATAAATGATCCAAAATCCGGAGAACCATAATATCATCAATATCATGATGAGGCTTAACCCTTCACTATACATGCTCGAACTAGCAAAACAAGGGGCCAAATTACCTTTTGATTTCGACATGAGCTCTATAGTAGAACCATCTTTGGAGATCATGCCTTCAATCTCATCCACACTCCCCTTCTCATTTACACCCCCATCCCAAAGCATCACTCAAAACATCCCACAAATTACAATTTTGCTCCAACTCAACCTAATGTTAATAAGGGAAATGCAATTCTTAATGCCATTCAAACACACCCCCTTGTCAATAATCAAGACTTGGATGCAAACACCATTTTGGAACAAACATACCCCAAAATCCATTTCATAAGTATACCCCTCTCACTTTCCATGATCCTAATGATCCATCATCATCATCCTTTCGTGCAACACCCCAAACTCTCTCCCCATAACTTCACAAGGAGAGGGTTGCATGTTCGGACCTAGGGGAATTTTTGACACCACATCATTTCCTCAAGAGACCACATCCCTCACATTTTCACCTCTTCTTCCATTACCACCATTATCCACACCACTACTTGGCTTGGGAATCTCACCTTTACCAAATATCAATCAAAATCACACCAACATCCCAAAAATCAATCAAAACATCATGCCAAACTCTCAAAACTTGTCATCGATATCGCAACAATAGATAACAACTACACAAGCAATCACAACATCATCAACCACCCCTCTAACATCTCAAAGCATGGGCTCTCAAGGAACAACCACATCGATCACACCATCCACCACTCAAACCATCAACATGACATCACTGCTCACCAGCACCACAAGCACCATTCTGAATCCATCACCACACCCACCACCACCAAGCTCCAATATATCAAGCCAATACAACATGGCATTACAAGAAGCTCAACAAGATGCTTATCAAAAGGAATTTCTTCAAGTACAAAAGAAAAAAACCACGCAAATAGCTACTCAACAAGCCGCACAACTAGCTGCTCAACAAGCTGCGCAACTAGCTTCCCAACAAGCTGCTCAAGCAACGCAAGATGCTCAAGCTACCCAAAATGCACAACAAGCGTAACAGGTTGCACAAGGAAAAGCCTTATTAAAAAAACAACAACAAGGTGCTCAAGTTGCACAAGCACAAGCACAAGCACAAGCACAAGCACAAGCACAAGCTTAAGCTCAAGCTCAGGTGCACACCTAATATCAAGCACAACAAGCACAAGAACAAGCACTGTTTCTTGCACAAAAACAAGCAACATAACTACAAGCATATCAACAAGCAATAAAACAATACCATGAGTAGCAAGAAGTAGCTAAATTAGTAGCCCAACAACAAGCACAACAATAGGCTCAACAACAAGCAATCTTAGCACAACAACAATAAGACCAACAACAAGTGTTGTTTATATAGAAACAATTGCAAGCATACATGGCTCAACAAAATGCGCAGATATCACCAATCAACAGATCAACCAATCCACCCATCACATTCACAAGTGAACCACCTCAAAACACTTTCATCCACCTCTTGATCCAAAAAATTATGTGACAACACAAATCAGGTTGCTCTCGCAACAAGTGCTCGATCTTCAATCAGGGCGAACCATAAGAACATCTAGTAACTTATGCCCCTATCCATTCAACAGGAGCCTTGTGATGAAACCATTCCTGAAGGGATTTGAGATCCCTATGTTGGAAAAGTATCATGGAATGGGAAACCCTAAAGATCATATAAGGGAATTCCAAGTTCATTGCATGGAAGTCACGTATGACGATACATATCTGATGCAGCTATTTCCTAGGAGTTTGGTGAGCCATGCTATGGAATGGTTCTCTCACCTACCCATAGGCATTAGAACATTCCAAGAAATCATAGATGCATTCATCAAAAAATACGCATGCAATATCACCATGGATGTTAGTCTAGAAGAACTCTTAGCTCTAAAACAAGGTAAGAATGAATCATTTGCTTCATTCCTACAACAATGGCGATCCAAGGCCAATCAAAGGAAATGGGTCATGCCCGAGGAACAATAAGTATGCACCATCATATCCAACCTTGACGACCTCTTAGCATTCCATCTCAAGGTCCAAGGGATCACCACATACGACCAGTTGATTCCCAAGGCACTCAGCATCGAAGGAGCCCTTATAACACAACTGGGAGGATCAACTTTATATCCTGAACAATAGAATAATCACCCACCCACCAACTACAATGACAAACCTCACACATGGGAAAGAAACAAAAATGTTACCAACGATGGTGTCATTGATGCCAAAGTTGTCATTAGTTCCCCTTGACAGAACACACCCGCACCTCAACAACAAATCCAAAACCATCATCAAGCGAACATAATAACACAACAACCCAACAACCAAGCAATCAATAATGTCAATGACCAAAGAGGACCTCCCCAGTGAAACAAGAACTTCACCAACCAAAAGTACACCACTCTCGGGGAACCGCTTGAAGTCATCATGAAGAAATTACTATATGAGAACCACATCAAGATTCCCACCTACGAGAACTACCAAGAACCAGATGTTAAACCTCCTTGGTACAACAAGAATCAACTCTACGATTTCCACAAAATCAAAGGGCACACCACAAACAACTGCATGAGAGTAAAGAACATAGTCCAAGATCTCATTGATGAAAGAATCATCAATGTTGGACAACCAACGGGGAACAAAAATCTCAAAATATACATGAATCTGATGCCTAACCATAACGATTAAGGGAACAATAACACCGATAAGGGGAAAGGCACCTATAAAAACATAAATCATGTATATGAAAATCTTGTTGCTTCCCTAGATGAATACTGTGCAGTAATCACTATCAATGGAGCCTATACCGATTGTGGAGTCACCACAAGAGCTAGAAAAGTTACTATCTCAGTATCATCCCAACCAAACAGAACTTTCACGTCCAATTCAAGATCTGTTCCCAATGGTTACAATGTCCTGGATCAGATAAAAAGAATGCCAACACAAATCTCCATCATGGAGTTGTTAAAAATCTCATCCACCCACAAGAAAATCCTAGAGGAAGCATTGGCTTCATCCACTATCCCCATAGATCTTGATGTAGAACAATTCCAAGCTATGGTCAGCAACATCATCACTCCAAACCTCCTTACATTCTCCGACCAGGACTTTCCCGCTCAACCATCTCATAATCGTGCACTCCATTTGGAAGTCCTAGTCAAGAAAATTAAAGTTAAGAGAGTCTTGGTGGATGGAGGTGCAGGATTGAATATTTGTTCCCTCAAGCTCATTAAATAGTTAAAAATCTTAGAAGATTCCATCAACAAAGGAAAGGGTATTAAAATCAGAGCATATGATGATTAGGAAAGAGTGTCACAAGGCACAATCAAAATCCCTATTCAAGTAGGGCCATCTATCATGGAAACCAGCTATAGGGTCCTAAACCTTGACTTACCCTATAACATTCTCCTAGGATGTCCATGATTCACACAATGCAAGTGGTAGCATCAAATTTCCATCAATGTGTCAAATTCACACATAAAGGACAAGAGGTCACCATCCATGGAGATCCTAAGCCATTCTCCTACTGCAAGAACCTTGAGGTGTAATACTACAAAATACCTCAAGTACCTAAAAATGATGAAGGGCCGTCAACACCATACATTGATCCAACCACCCTCGCTTCCATTTCTGCAGCAAAGACACCCACAACTCCCACCATTCCCACCATCTCTGATATCAAAGTCATCATCTAGGATAATGGTTGCAAAAATTACATGATTCCCAAAAATGCATTTGTGGTAGGAGAGTTACCACAATCTCCCAGATCATGAGGACGTTCGCAAGCAAATGAAGCCTCCACATCTCAAACATCCCCTGAAGAGTATCCCAACTTCATAAGTAGGGGAGATCTTGGACGAGAAGTTATAGAGGAGGACCCATCTTATCTCCTATATCAAGATGATAGACTAACAACCAATCTACCAATGGATGACAGAAGCAAAGGATTTCAAATGATGCTTGCAATGGGCTATGATAGACACCAGAGACTTGGGAAAAATGACAATGGGCTCATAATACCTATCATTCCAAAGATGTGAATGAGAAATGTTGGCCTTAGTATACATTTGCAGCTAAACTTCGCTAATTAGAAAGGTCAATAATCCTCCTCAACAATCTGCAGCTAAACTTCACTTACCCGTATCTACAGGTCGAGTCATAGGCAACTTTACATTTGATATAATTGACGTCTGTAGTAGTAGTGATGATGGGGATCCCATATCCAACCTACCTAGGCTCTTCAAGGAGACCACCCTTCTCATGATTAGCACCTTATCCTTTGAGTCAGACCATCAAAATCATGAAATCCGCCTAGTTTACCCCCAACTCATCGATTATGACCAACGAGGACCACCAGTTCTTAAAACATTTGAAAATAATGAGGCGCTCTTAGAATTCATCGGAATATGGGAAAACATTCCATGTGGGGATCACAAAGCAGGATTTATCATTGAGCTAGATACACAAGCCTATTATGGGGAAACAATTGAATCCCTCAGTCACAAAAGTGAAAAATTAAGAATAATATCTAAGTCCTTGAGTGAAAACCACACTATGGCACTCTCCAACATGAAAAAAGTAAAAAGAAGGACACATCCAACGGTGAAAACCTCTCAGAGGTGCTCAAGAATGGGCAATTCAATCTTCCTTTCAAAGCTCTTCATCAAGAAAAATCAGGAGTCCTAGTAGAAAAGTGCAATCTAGTTAATCTAGGAATAGAGGAAACCCCACACATCACATTCTATGCTAAATCATTACTATCAGAAGAACAAGAACTCCTAGAAGCTTTCTTAAGAGAGAGACAAGTTAACTTTGCATGGAGCTACGTAGACATGCCAGTGCTTGATCCAAAAATTGTAGTTCATCATCTAGCAGTATATCTTGAAGCAAAGCCTGTCAGACAAAAGCTTAGGAAAATTCACCCTTAGATTGCCCTGCTAGTCAAAATGGAACTAAAGAAGCTATTAGATGCAGGATTTATTTGACCGCTAGATTATCCAGAATGGGTGTCAAAGTTGATGCCTATCTGAAAACCCGATGGGGGCATCAAAATCTATACAAACTTTAGGAATTTAAACAAAGCATGTCCAAAAGTTGATTTCCTGTTGCCCAACATTGACATGATCGTAGACATGATGATGAGACATGAAATTATTTCCTTGATGGATGGTTTCTCAAGATACAACCAGATAATGATTGCTAAAGAAGACCAACATAAAATGACTTTCACTTGTCCATGGTGGACTTACTGCTGGAATATGATGCCATTTGGCTTGAAGAATGCAGGAGCAACATACCAAAGAGCCATCACATTAATCTTCCATGACATGATCCATAAAACTGTCAAAGATTATGTTGATGACATACTAGGAAAATCCAAAAAGAGGAAGGATCACATAGCAACCTTAAGTGCCATTTTTGACAGGCTGGAGGAATACAAAGTCTGATTAAATCCAAAGAAGTGCATCTTTGATGTACAATCAGGAAAGTTGCTAGGATACATAGTATCAGTGGGAGGTATTGAGGTAGATCTAGCAAAGGTAAAAACAATCCTAGAGATGGAGGCACCCAAAATATTGAGACAATTGAGAGGTCTCCAAGGCAGGCTTCAGTCCATCCGAAGGTTCATAGGACAACTAGCAGATAAACATAATCCATACTCTCACCTACTTCACAAGGGAGTAGCATACAAGTGTGATAACAAGTGTGAAGAATCCTTGAATAAGATAAAAGAATATCTGCTTACACCACCAGTCCTAATGCCATCGATTCCAAGAAAACCATTAATTCTCTGTGTCAACAACAACAACAACCCTTAGTGCTCTCCTAGCTCAGCACAACAAAAATTGGAACAAAAAGGGCCATATATTATATCTGCAAGAGAATGGTTGGGAATGAGTTAAATTATTCATTCATTGAGAAAGCATTTTTAGCAGTAGTGTTTTCTTCACAAAAATTCAGACATTACATATTGGCACACAAAATAAAACTCATCACCAAAATCGACCCTCTCAAGTACTTATTATGAAAGGCAATGCTCACCAGAAGAATGGCTGAATGGGTCATGATACTATTAGAGTATGACATCGAATATGTGGAGCGGAAAGCAATTAAAGACCAAGTCATCACAGATCAGCTTGCAAAAGCACCAATCTATTTTGAGAATCCTCTCATCGCAGAGTTTCCAAATGAATCCATCTTCAACCTCAACATAGCTGACCACTGGAAACTTTACTTTGATGGCTCATACAAGCAACATGGATTAGGAGTCAGTTTCTTATTTATCACTCCACAAGGGGACTGCATACCATGGTCCTATAAATTGGAATTCCCATGCACCAACAACATAGCAGAATATAAGGCTTTAACCATAGGTCTCAGAATAGCAGTGCAGTGGCACACCATGGCCCTCAAGGTATACAAAGATTCTTAATTGATAATAAACCAAGTGAATGGTGAATACCAGATTAAGGATGATAAGCTCACTCCATACAATAAACTAGTGGAGACTCTCAAGGAATCCTTTATCGAGATCACATTTGAGAAAATACCCAAAGAAAACAATAGAGTAGCAGACACCATGGCAACAATTGGATCCCTACTGGACATTCCTCACAATGTTCTAAAACATTAATTCTTGGTAGAGCAGCTTCTTGTGCCCACATTCGAGGTACTAGAATCAAAATTTGTGTGTGAAATCGTTGGTCCCAGTGATCCTTGGTACCATGAAATTTATACCTACTTGTGAATAGGGGTCATACTTGTCGATTTACCCTCAACCTTAAAATGAACCTTTGTCAAAAAGGCATCCTGATTTGTCATCCTAGGAAACACCTTATACTGTGGAAGCATAGAGGGAACCTTATTACGCTATTTAAATGCTGAGGAGGCATTGACCGCTTTAACTGAAGTACATAATGACATCTGTGGTTCACACTCGAGTGGAATGACCCTAGCCAAGAAACTGCTGAGGATGGGGTATTATTGGCCTACAATGGAAAGAGAGGCACATGACCATGTTAGAAGGTGTCTACAATGTCAACAACATGGGGACCTCATCCATACTCTAGCTCAAGAACTTCATCCCATCATCACACCATGGCCCTTTTCGTAGTGGGGAATCGATCTCATCAGGAAAATTACTACCACTTCATCTAATGGCCACAAGTTCATCATAACTGCCACTAAGTACTTTACTAAGTGGGGGAAGCCATACCCATGACGTATATAACTGGGAAGTAGATATCAAAGTTCATCTTGAACTCTCATTTCCACTACGGTGTCCCACAAGCCATTATCTCAGATAATGGGACACCATTTAAGAATCAGGATGTTCGCGACTTGTGTGAAAAATTCAAAATCCAACATCGCTTCTCCACCCCATACTATCCCCAAGGCAATGGCCAAGCAGAAGCCACAAATAAAACCATTTTAAAGATCCTCAAGAAAACAGTCAATGACGCAGGTCATGACTGGAATTTGTAGCTCAATCCCGCCCTCTAGGCCTACTAAACTAGTATTCGCACACCTACCAGCGCCACCCCTTTCTCCTTGGTCTATGGATCAAAAGTAGTACTCCCCATTGAGATTGAACTCCCGTCACTAAGAATATCACTACAAAACCTCATCACAGATGAAGAATACCGAGTATCAAAACTGAATGAGATGGACCTATTAGATGAGCGGCATATAGATGCTTTAAATCATTTGCAAGTCTATCAAAATAGACTCAAAAGGAGCTATAACAATAAAATTAGAAGCAGGACTTTCCAAGTCAGAGAACTGGTACTAAAGGAGAATCAGAAGAACATCCCAAATCCAAACAACAAAAGAAAATTTGAACCCAATTGGTTGGGACCATTTGTTATCACAACAAGCTATAAGTCAGGGGCATATCAGTTATCAACACCCGAAGGGGAACTTCTACAAGATCCCATGAATAACTCTCATCTCAAAAAGTTTTATGCCTAATATTTCAAGGTATAGAGCCAAAAATCCAAAAAAATAGAAAATGTCCTGAAGAAATAGTTACTTTGGTGAAAATCTGGAAAACAGGCATCTTGGTGACAACAAAAAAATCAAGAAAGCAAAAAATAAAAAAAATAAAAAAAAGGATTAAAAACAGTAAAGAGAAAAATTGTCCTCTAGTGAAAACCACTTTGATGGCACTTTGGACAAGTACCTTGGTGAAAACTTGGAAAATAGGCGCCTTGTGTAAATAAGCACTTTCCATCCTCCAGGATCTCTATGGCTTGTTCTGCATCATCCATCCATTATGTTTCCATCATCCATTGCATTCAGATCTCCATCCATCACTCATCCACCCACATCCGAACCATAGCTTGGTCTGCTGTTTGTATCATCATCTCTCCTTGTACTACTCGGCCCATTCCCAAGGTCAGTTTGTCCTACCTTTATCAGAGTAGTCTATTACATCATGTTGGGGCCATGTTATCACCGGATCAGATTCGTGTATATTCTTGAATTCCTAAAATCAAAAAATCCAAAAACATCAGAAAAAGCACAAAATACAAAAACATTCAAAACATATCAAAAAATCAAAAAATAGGTCAAAATTCAGTCAAAAACAAAGTCATCTTGTCAAAATATAGGTCTTTGAGACTTGAACATAGGAAAGGTTGATCTTTAATCATCCCTCGAGACACTTAGGTCAGTCGTTTAGGAGTCTGTCATAATAAACTGACATTTCATCATGTATATCATCATCTGTAAATCAGTCAAGTTGTTAGTCGAACTACGTGGTCTCTGCGTGTATAACGTTGGCAAGAATCATCTATTGATCAACCCTCGGGGCCCCTAGGATAGGTCTTTAGGTTAGTCTCTTCGTCAAAATCTCACAAAACCCCAAAACATTGGAAAATAAAAAATCAAAACATTTGAAAATCTCAAAAAATACCAAAAACAACCTCAAAATATTGCAAAACTCGAAAAAAATCCAAATATTTGAAAAAAGAATCCATCTATCTCATCTCGCTTGAACCCGCAATAACATCACTCATAATAAATTATTGTCATCCTTAACCTTTGGCGAAACAGTTAGAAACAAGTGTAGTAGGTGAAAAAGTGAAAACTCAAAACGTCAAGTCTCAAGTCTAAGTCAATATGTAAGCAAGTTGGTCAACTATTGGTGTCGATAGCCCATCATCCAATTGGTCTGATATCAATCATCTAAAAGAACACTTTGGATAAATTAAATGATGTGCCACCATCCACTAACATGTCCTAGGATGTATCCTTCCTACAATGGGCATTATCTTTTGGCAATAGTTTCGGTTCTTATCCTTAAAAACACATTCCCTTTTGGTTAGCGATATTGAAGAACATCAACTTGTTTGTTTACTTTATCTTTGTCTTTTGACTTATCTTATTGTGCTCATTCCAAGGACCTCTCGATGATACCCGAACAAAGGATTTAGAGAAATAAGAATGGGGCAATGATCATTATCTTTTTTTTCTGATGTGCTTGTTGGACGTTCTTGTAAAATAACCTTGGCGAATACTTGCTTTGTTAGATATGTACGGAGGGTGTTTTGGATAGCTTGTTGACTATTGCATTGATAGGTTATACTTTTCTGTGCTTTGGTCTGAGGTGTTTTAAACTTCTAAAGTGCATGCTAGCAAGGTTTCCATATGTCAGGTGTGAACAAGAATACTCCTATCTATTTGTCAGGTCAAAGTCCATCACACTAGGTACAACGCCATCCTAGTTCTCTATACCTTGATGCATCGTACCACGTGTGTTATCAAACATAAGAAAATTGGCCCTTTTAAAATCCCAACTCCTCGGTAAGTAGTCATCATCATTTTCATATTCATCATCTTATGTCTTGTTGAAATGACTTCTTCTCTTTCATCCCTTCTTGCTCATCACGCTAACAAGGTACTATGAAAGTTAATCATCATCATCATCATCGTCATCGATCTTGCATCCACAAATCATTAGCATATTGCATAAACATATCATGTAGGAAACACATGCATTGCATTTTCATCATCATATAAACATGTTATTATAAGCATTTTCCATAAATAAGCACTTCCCTTTCTCATTACATCGCATCCATTTTTTCGATCACATTGCATTCATCGCATAAACCATCGCATAACATTCATTTGCATAAACATTTCATAATCACTTTATAATACAATCTACTGCATAATCAAACATAATAGGTACAAGAGAATTATAGATAATCCATTGCATTATAAGCATTACATAAACATCATAAAGTCATCTCCCACATTACATTCATTTTGCATAACATAAAGCATCATCATACCACTTTGTAATAACATATCATCTCATATATTACATCACATCACAATAAATACATCACACAATCATTTAACATGTTTAGGATAATATATATTTGTTATTCTAAGCATCTTAAAACCATCTCATTTACATCATCAAGATATATCATATAAAGCATGAACATTGCATTTACATTGCATGATATCGTCCATCAGTCATCCATATCATATAGAACATTTCATAAAAAACCACATCGCAATCATTTTTATATTTCATTGCATAAATCATTCCATACCATTATAAGCATAATAGGAACATAAAAATTTATTACATTGAAAGCGTACATCCATCCATAATCATTTCATATAAGCATGATTCACATATCATTTCACGTATACACCATAGATCATCTCCATATCATTTTACATATTACATTTCATATCACATATGATATTGTGCGAACCCCAATCCTAGTACCTGCAAAACAAAGAAGATAAACACACTAAGTTAGATATTGCAAGCATGAACAAGGATTCCACATGAAATCCATTTAAAAACATCAAATTAGGAAAGAAAACAATGAAGAACACAATAAAACAATAAAATTTGGATTCAATCCTAATTAAAATAGCAAACAGATGATCCCATGGGGGAATTGGTACCAATTTGATGTGAAAATTTTCCCTTTCCCAATTCCTAAGATGCAAGCTTGATATATTGATGATGATTGATCCACTTTGATGGTAAAGAATGAGAACTCCAAGCCAAGATCGCTATAAAGTGTGAAAGAAGCGCATACGTCCTTTTTCAATGAATTTAGTTTAAGTAAGCCTTCATGAAAACAAAGTTGCACTTGTTCTTTTTAAATCCACAAAGCAAAATGTGAGTTATTTTTAAGCACCAAAAGACAAATGATAGACATTTTGTTCAATTTTGTTATCCAAAGAAACAAACTCTAGTATGTTTTTGGTCCTAATGTTCATTTTAGCCTTTTGCAAGAAATGAAAAGATTCTTTTTAAACCCAAATGAAATTAGTGTCCTAAGGAAGAAGTGAAAAAAATTTCTTAAAAAGTGTTAAGCAAACACTAAAGTGTTCAAAAACACTTTGATTTGATGAAACATCCTCTTCATGCTTCTCCTTTCTTCGTTTTTGATTTCCAACCTACAAGGGAGAAAACCAGTTAGATTCTAGAAAATACAAAGATTAAAAAGCAGAAAACAGAAGACAAATTGATCATTAATCAAAAAGCATGTGCTAAAATTTATTTTCCACTTTTTACTCCCTACTAGTGGTGCAACCCGTGACTGCATTGGAGTTTGATTTCTCAATGGTGCCCTCACAACACCACTTACTAGTTAGCGTCGCTCTGTGTTGGGACAGTGAGCTTCACTGCATCGTAGTTTTTTGCCTAGCGTCACAGTTTTTTTTTTTTGAAGTTCTTGCGAGTCAACCAATCAAGCAGCAGAGTTTATAATTCAAAATTTTTGGCGGAACGAGTCCAATGTCACACTTTGAGTTTCCCACGGTGCTATATAGCGACGCTGAAGAGATAGCGGTACCAAAACACCAACGTTGAGCTCCCAACATTGGAATTTTTCTATGTATGAATAAAAACATGGAAATTTATGAAAAAAGTGATAAAGAATGATATCCAACCCTCTTTCTAGTGCCAAATGTGCGAACCCCAATCCTAGTACCTGCAAAACAAAGAGGATAAACACATTAAGTTAGATATTGCAAGCATAAACAAGGATTCCCCATGAAATCCATTTACAAACTTCAAATTAGGAAATAGAACAATGAAGAATGCAATAAAACAATAAAATGTGGATTCAATCCTAATTAAAATAGCAAACACATGATCCCATGGGGGAATTGGTGCCAATTTGATGTGAAAATTGGCTCTTTCCCAATTCCTAAGATGCAAGCTTGATATGTTGATGATGATTGATCCACTTTGAAGGTGAAGAATGAGAACTCCAAGCCAAAATCTGCAAAAACCTAACTAAGAACTCAATGGTGATGGATGGAAATGGCTAAATATTTTTGCATAATAACTTTGCATAATTTGTGGATGATCAAATGAGGATATGAGATATTTATTTATAGAATGCCAAGATGGATGAATGTACAAATTTGAGCAATGTGGGACTAACATTCATCCAATGGCATGATGCCACTTGTCATTCTATGAATGGATGAAGGATGTGCAAGATTTGGGGATTGTGCCAATAAATGCATATTTTTGAATTTCAAATTTGTTGAAATGACTTGCAAGAGGGAAGGGGAATTGCAATAAATTCCACTTGGCTCAAGACAAAGGACATGTAAGATGAAATTATTGCCTTGTTGGATGTACATGTTGACTTGGAATTTTTGAATTTAAATTTGGAGAATATTCCAAAAGATGCCTTGTGAGGAGAATGAAGATTTAATAAATGAATTAAATCTATTTTCATGTGCGACTTGCAAAATCTAGAGGATGGGACATGATAAGAGATTAAATTAATCAAGAGTTAATTAATTTAATAGGAGATTTAGATGATGTGACCTATTTGACTCAAATTTATGGATTTATTTAAATCAAATAAGAGAGGAATATGATAAGAAATTAATTAAATAAGGATTTTGATTTATTTAATTAAAAGAGATGGTGTTAGATTAAATCAAACAAGGTTTTAATTTATTTAATTTAATGGATAGACTTTAGAGATTTAATCAAATAAAATTAATTATTTAATTAAATAGGGATAATTAGATCAGATGGATTGATTTAATTAACAAAAGAGGTGACTTAATTAAATAAAATGATTTATTTAATTAAGAGAGAGAAATTGATGAATTTAATCAAATAAGGAGATTTGATTAAATGGTTAGACCGAGGGATGATTCAGGATGAAACGATGTTAGTAGTTGGGATCAGATGCACAATGTCAATCGGTATATTTTACGTGTCTACATTTTTCCCCTCTTTGAATCAATGTACCTGTTGCGTTGGTTCAAAGAATAAGCAATCTCAATCGAAGCCAAATTTTTTGATATTTTAAAAACTTGCCCCACTGCTGCCTAGTGAGAGAAAACATGCCATTATAATGCCCCCTTGAGAGATTGGATGAAAATTTCAATTTTTGGGTAATCTCGCAAAAAAAGAGGACAAAGTACTCGATAGGTCTGAAAGGGCTTTGGGAGGCTAAAAACGTGTCTAAACGTAATAAAACATTAAAAAAATAGTCTCAACCAGATAGAAACTGGTTCGGGGGTCCAAAATCCTAGCAGAATAGCCAATCAGGGTAAAAAACCCTAATTTTTAGGCTTAAAAGGGGCTCGAGGGATCACTTTCAAGTATTTTTCAAACACCTCCAATAGCAAGCTTCAGATTTGAGCTCTGACCTCCTAACGATATGGCGCAATGACAACTTCCTCTACACATTTTTGATCAAGTTCAGACGTACCAGTGGTCACCTGGGATCAGGGCACCGATATGTGACCTTTACTTGAGCTTCATTTTTTCATTTATTGCTTCATTTAATGCTTTAAAGGGTTGGTTCGCCTATAGCGGCGCTATATAGCATTGCTCAGCAATCAAAATGTGTTGCGTGACACGATTTTTTTCCATAGCAGTGCAATTTAGAGTTTAAAAACTTTGACGTTGAGCTCGAGGCTGGTGAGGCAGTTTGACAAAGTGTGACGCGGCGGTCCTGATTTTGCCCAAAGTGTGACACTGGATGAGAAAGTGCACCACGGCGGTGCAATTTGGCTATTTTGGACCTAGCATCGGAGTTTGATTAGAAATCAAACTGCGACACCTTCACAAGTTGCACTGCTGGAAAGGTTCCTGTAACATTCGGCGAAGAATTTTTCAATTTTTTTTAACATGGTGACCTTCCTTAATGTAGGACGTGGTGAGGGAGCTCTACTCCCGAGAGCACAGGTCACAGGACTTGTCTGGCTTTTTGTGGGACCTGAGTGATAGGGACCAAGATTGACTCTGGATTGCGGGGTTATGGTATATTGCTTATGCGGCGCCCGTGCGCACTCATTTAGGGATGCTGTCAGCGCTGGCGGAGAGATGGCACAACGATACTTCTTCATTTCATTTTCCCATTGGTGAGGCCACCGTCACCTTAGAGGACGTTTGGCACATTTTGTGATTGGCGATTCATGGTCGTTAGGCAATTTTTGACATGGACGAGGGTCGCGAGGCCTGCCACACAGTCCTCACCACACAGGACAGTGTTTTCTATGAGGGACAGATAGATCTTGAGTGACATAGGATCCTGGCCCCTCCTTACCGCTGGGTGATTACAACCATCATTTTGGGTCTTGTTGCCCCTGACAGATGAGGCCAATACTTCAGTCCCGGCTAGAGATACTACTGGGAGTAGATGGTTCGAGATAGGCTACTTTATTTTGCTTGGGGGCCTATTCTTCTAGCTTCATTATACAAAGACCTCCATGAGTACGTCTACATGGATGACAGAGAACTTAGAGGAGGGGTGACTCTTCTCCACGTCTAGGCATGGGAGCACATTGCTGCTGTAGCCGTGCGTTGTTTTTGTTCTAATGGTGCTAGATGATCCCCTCGTGTGGTGATACAGAGGCGATGTGTCCTTCACACACATTGGTGAGCACGGGATCTCCTATTGGAGGAGAGTCCTTGACGAGATGCAGGTTTTCACCTAGCGGCCGTACCTTGGTCGGCCCGGATGGGCTGACGGTGCTGATAAGATGTTCTATTGCCACCAAAAGTGGTACGTGCAGGGGCGGGAGCACTCTATGATTGAGAGGTACATGCAACGTCAGTTTGGGGAGCCGCAGGATTGGCCAGATGATGACTATGTAGCCATCTTCGCCCGCTCCATGACACAGGTTTCATGGGGATGATACATTCCTGCTTCAGAGGCGGTGGATAGCTTCAGGAAATTGGTAGCCTAACCATGGGCTTATGATAAGGGGCTCACAGACCCAGGCACAACCCAAGCCTACAGAGATTGGTTCCGGCCTCTACTTCGGTTGACGATTCCAGGTGTAGGGTGCTACCACAATAATGGGTTACACTTTTTGGGACATCCTGATTTTTGCCTGAAATCACATATTTTTAGAAAATACAATGATTTATGACTTTAAAGGTTCCATTTAAATTATTTTAATTAAAGAGGGATTGATCAAACCCCTTAGATCAAACCCCTTGGATAGAACCTTGTTAGATTAAACCATACCTATAATCGAGTCTCCTCTACACCTATCTAAATGTTGATAAAAAACCACTTTTGATTTACCTTTTGGGTGATCAAATGAATTCATTTAAAATTTATTTTGTAAGCCCGCAGCCCTTATTATAAGCTTCCCAAAAGTATAATTTTAAATATGTTTAATTTGATTATTATAATAATTTTTTATTTCTTGTGAATGTAGGATTTTCAATGAACATCAAGTTCTTTATTTCACACATACGAAAAAATAGAAAAATAGAGAAAAAAAATTCTAAAAAATACATGTCCACTAGGTATTGATGTCCTTATTCCAAAAAAAAAAGAATAAGTTAATTCAAATGAATACAAAAAAAGTTATGCATGCCGAAGTACACCTCTGTCCAAATTATAATTACGCTGACTTGAAAAATTAATTAAAAAAAATATATGAAACAAAAAATTATGAAAAAATATCCATCCCCTAGATATTGGTGTGAAAAAATTGTATTTTAAAAATTAGAATTGTATCCTACCTATAAAAAAAGTTACGTGGGCCGAAGTAAACATCACTTTTTAAAAATGTTGATTAGTAGAAAATATAAGTTATTAAAAATTACATAAAATGATTCACAATTTTTTTTAAATTTTTTTTTTTAAATATAATTAGAATCTACAAAAAATATCTAACAAATAAATAGCTGATTCACCTTCAAAACCTTAATGGTTTAGCTGCTATAAGTGTAAGAACGTGAATGTCTAGTGAAAAATCCTGATTTTAATGTCAAGTTTGGCCAAAAATTGTAACCCATTATTGTGGGATCACCCTGTAGTTCCGGATCTGTGGAGAGTCAGAGGTAGAGGGGGAGGATGAAGACGAAGGGTTGACATTCGACAGGACCCGCCATTTGTGCCTCTAGTCTAGCCAGATCAGGGAGATGTGCACATGCAGGACCAGTAGCAGGTGCCACTAGTTCCACCACCACGAGTCAAGGATCCTCCTCGGGTGCAGCCGTAGGTACAACCAACAAGATAGGCGGATGCATGAGATACCTTGATTGTGCAGCTGTAGGCCCAGGTACAGGCCATGAGAGCTGAGAGAGATCAGGCGAGGGCCGAGAGGGATCATGTCATACAGTAGAGATAGGTTGTAGAGCTACATGCAGCCATCGAGCTAGGCAGGAGACAACAGATAGAGAGTATGACAGCCTCCTCCTCCCAGGGTACAGTTTTAGTTCGATCCTACAGGGATGCTATCTAAGAGGCCGAGTACTATCAAAGGTACTATCATGAGGCCATACCTAGAGTAGAGTGGGTCCTAGAGTACTCAAAACGGGCCAGCCACAAACCAACAGAGGGTCACAGTGACAGAGGCAAGGGCAGCATTCACAGGGACTGAGCTTGATCGAGATGATATGATACTTTTTGTGCCTTATGGGCTCATTTTTGATAGCATGATGGGCCTTTTGTACTATTTGACATACATGTACAGTGATCCAATTTATTTCCTTGTACTATGATAGTTGCGTTATTGATGATATATATGAGTCGATGATGATTTTGATGTGATGCAATTTGTACTCTTTATTTATGCATGTATGGTTCTACTTCTATATGTTGTGGATGCATTAATTTCTAATGATGTATGCACTATGATTATGACTAATAGATCTATATTATGTTAACCTATGATATGCAAATGTGGTGTGCAATGATGCTGTCTATATGATGATTGATTTTATGATAATGTGAATGATGATGTTATATGTGATATGAAATGTAATATGCAAAATGATATGATATATACGTGAAATGTTATGTGAATCATGTTTATATATGAACAGATTATGGATAGATGTACATTTTGTATGTGATGTAATGAATTATGCTTATTTTATGCAATGAGTGATTTATGACGCTATTTATGAAATGACATGAATGATGTAATGCAATGGTCGTGATATGATGCAAATGAGATGGTTTTTTAAGATGCTTAGAATAAAAAATGTTATTATCCTAAACTTATTAAATGATGATGTAATGTATGTGATGCATTTAATATGATGTACTTATATGCAATGATATGATAATGTTTTATGCAAAAATGGACTTAATGCATGAGATGACTTTATGATGTTATGCTTTATTATTATGCAAAAAAAATGATTATGAAATGCTTCTGTAAATGTTATGCGATGATTTATGTGATAGATGTAATATGATGCAATGTAATGGATGAAATGCAATGAAATGGATGCATCTATTTTTTAACAATGCTTATGATGACATGTTTATATGATGATGGAAATGCGATGCATATATTTCCTATATGATATGTTTATGCAATATGCTAATGATTTGTGGATGCAGGATCGATGACGACGATGATGATGATCAACCTGTCATAGTACCTTGTTAGTGCGGTTACCAAGGAAAGAAGAAGTCATTTCAACCAGACACAAGATGATGAAAATGCAAATGATGATGGTGATGATGATTACCTACCGAGGAATTGGGATTTTTAAAGGGCCAAATTTTCTTATGTTTGATAACACACGTGGTACGATGCATCAAGGTATAGAAAACCAAGATGGCATTGTACCTAGTGTGATGAACTTTGACTTGACAAGCAGATAGGAGTATCCTTATTCACACTTGACATATGAAAACCTTGCTAGGATGCACTTTAGAAGTTTCAAACATCTTGGACCAAAACACGGAAAGGTATAACCAATCAATGCAATAGTCAACAAGCTATCCAAAACATCCTTTATACATATCTAATAGAGCAAGTATTCACCAAGGTTATTTTACAAGAATGTCCAACAAACATAGTAGACAAAAGGATAATGATCGTTGCCCCATTCCTATCTCTCTAAATCCTTCGTTCGGATATCATCAAGAGGTCCTTGGACTGAGCGCACTACGATAAGTCAAAAGACAAAGATAAAGCACACAAAAAAGTTGATGTTCTTCAATACCGCTAACCAAAAGGGAATGTGTTTGTAAGGATAAAAACCAAAACTATTGCCAAAAGATAATGCCCATTGTAGGAAGGATACATCCTAGAACATGTTAGTGGATGGTGGCACACCATTTTGTTTATCCAAAGTGTTCTTTTTGATAAATAATTCCCATTTTAGGAAGGATTCATCCTAGGACATGATGTTATCAGATGATTGATGTAGGATTGTTTGGATGATGGACTATCGACACAAAGAATTGACCAACTTGTTTACGTACTGACTTAAACCTGAGACTTGATGTTTTTGAGTTCTACTTTTAATCTGCTAGACTTGTTTCTAACTGTTTCTCCAAAGTTTGAGGATGACGATCAATTTATTATGGATGGTGTTATTGCGGGTGCAAGCGAGATGAGATGGATGGATTTTTTCAAATATTTGGATGTTTTTGATGTTTTGCAATGTTTTGAGGCTATTTTTTTTGGTATTTTTTGAGATTTTCAAATGTTTTGATTTTTTTGATTTTCCATTTTTTTGGGATCTTCTGAGACTTTGACCAAGAGACTAACCTAAAGACCTATCCTAGGGGCCTCGAGGGTTGATCAACAGATTAGCCTTGCCTACGTTATACACATAAAGACCACGTAGTCCGACTGATGACTTGACCAATTTATATATGAAGATATACATGATGAATCATCAGCTTATTATGACTGACCCTATAGGACTGACCTAAATGTCTCGGGGGATGATCAAAGATCAACCTTGCCTATGCTCAAGCTCAAAGACGATGTAGTTTGACATGATGACCCTGTTTTTAGCCTTTTGATGATTTTGACATGTTTTTGGGATTTAGAAATGTTTTGATGTTTTTGGATTTTTTGATTTTATGATATTTTGGGATTTTTTGATTTTATTATGTTTTGGGATTTTTTGATTTTATGATGTTTTGGGATTTTTTTATTTTTTGATTTTAAGGATATACACGAATCCAATATAATGAGAACATTCAACAAACATGATGCAAAAGACTACTCCAATAAAGGAAGGACAAACTAACCTTGAGGATGGGCTGAGTAGTACTAGGAGGGATCATGATACAAAAACATGACTAAGCTATGGTGTGGCTGCGAGTGGATGAGTGATGGATGGAGACTTGAATGCGATGGATGATGGAAGCCAAATGTATGGGTGATGCAGAACAAGCCGTAAAGATCCTGGTGGATGGAAAGTGCTTATTTATGCAAGGCACCTATTTGCCATGTTTTCACCAAGGTACTTGTCCAAAGTGCCACCAAAGTGGTTTTCACAAGAGGACAATTTTTTATCTTTACTATTTTTGATCCTTTTTCTGATTTTTTTTTTGGATTTTTTTCTTTTTGTATTTTTTTACCAAGATGCCTATTTGCCAGGTTTTCATCGAAGTAACCATTTTTTCAAGACATTTTCTGATTTTTGTGGATTTTTTTGGTTCTATACCTTGAAAGATTTAGGCATAAAACTTTTTGAGATGAGAGTTATTCATGGGCTCTTGTTGAGGTTTCCCTTCAGGTGTTAATAACTGATATGCCCCTAATTTGTAACTTGTTGTGATAATGAATGGTCCTAGCCAATTGGGTTCAAAATTTCCTTTGCTACTTGGGTTTGGGACATTCTTTTGATTTTCTTTTAAGACTAGTTCTCTGACTTGGAAAGTCCTGCTTTTGATTTTCTTATTGTAGCTCCTTTTGAGTCTATTATGATAGACTTGCAAATGATTGAAAGAATCTATACATCGCTCATCTAGTAGCTCTAGCTCATTTAGTCTTGACACCCAGTACTCTTCATCTGTGATGAGGTTTTGCAGTGATATCCTGAGTGATGGGATCTCGATCTCAATGGGGAGTTCCGCTTCTGATCCATAGACTAGGGAGAAGGGGGTGGCACTGGTGGGTGTGCGGATGCTAGTTCAATAGGCCCAGAGGGCATGATTAAGCTACAAATTCCAGTCATGACCTGCATCATTGACTGTTTTCTTGAGGATTTTTAGAATGGTTTTGTTTGTAACTTCTACTTGGCCATTGCCTTAGGGATAGTATGGGGTGGAGAAGCATGTTGGATTTTGAATTTTTTGCATAAGTCACAAACTTCCTGATTCTTGAATGGTGTCCCATTATCTAAGATAATGGCTTGCGGAACACCATAGCGACAAATGAGATAGTTGAGGATGAACTTTGAAATCTTCTTCCCCATTATGTGCGTCATGGGTATGGCTTCCACCCACTTAGTAAAGTACTTTGTGCTGGTTATGATGAATTTGTGGCCGTTAGATGAAGTGGGTGTGATTTTTCCAATGAGATCAAGTCCCCACTGTGAAAAGGGCCATGGTGTGATGATAGGATGAAGCTCTTGGTGGAGCATGGATGAGGTCCCCATCTTTGCTAACATTGTAGATGCTACGGCATGATCATGTGCTTATCTTTCCATTGTGGGTAAATAATACCCCATCCTCAACAATTTCTTAGCTATGGTCATTCCACTTTCGAGTGTGAACCAAAGATCTTATGTGTACTTGAGTTAGAAGCGGTTAATGCCCCTCAGCGTTTAGGCAATGCGGTAGGGTTCCTTCTATGCTTCTACGATATAGGGTATCACCTAGGATGACAAATCTGGATGCCTTTTTGACAAAGGTTCATTTTAAGTTTGATGGTAAGTCGGCGGGTATGACTCCTATATGAAGGTATGTGTAAATGTCGTGATACCAAGGATCACCAGGACCAATGATTTCACACACATATTTTGATTCTGGTACCTTGAATGTAGGTACGAGAAGTTGCTCAATCAGAAATTCATATTTTTGAATGTTGTGGGTGATATCGAGTAAGGATCCAATTGTTGCCATGGCGTCTACTGCTCTGTTGTTGGTTCTAGGAATTTTCTCAAATGTTATTTCAATGAAAGATTCTTTGAGAGTCCTTCAATTTCTTGTATGGAGTGAGCTTTTCATCCTTGGTCTGGTATTCATCATTCAATTGATTTATGATCAATTGAGAGTCTCTGTACACTTTGAGAGCTATGCTGTTCCATTGCACTACTATTCTGAGACCTATAGTCAAATCCTCATATTTCACGATGTTATTGGTGCAAGGAAATGCCAGTTTTTAGGACCTTGGTATGCAATCCCCTTGTGGGGTGATGAAGAATATGCCAACTCTTGATCCATGTTGTGTGTATGAGCCATCAAAGTATATTTTCTAGTGGTTAGCTATGTTGAGATTGAAAATGGATTCATCTAGAAACTCTGAGACAAGAGGGTTCTCAGAATAGATTGGTGCTTCTACCAGTTGATCTGCAATGACTTGGCCCTTGATTTCTTTCCGCTTGACATATTCAATGTTGTATTCTGAAAATACCATTACCCATTTGGCCATTCTTCCTGTGAGCATTGCCTTTGACAATAAGTATTTGAGAGGGTCGATTTTGGCAATGAGCTTTATTTTGTGTGCCAACATGTAATGTATGAATTTCTGATATGCAAACACTACTGATAGGCATGCTTTCTTGATGTATGAATAGTTTAGCTCATGACCAACCATTGTCCTACTAATGTAATAAATGGCCCTTTCTATTCCATTTTTGTCGCGTTGAGCCAAGAGAGCTGCAAGGGCCGCTACTGTTGTTGACACATATAGAATCAATGGTTTTCTTGGGATTGGTGGCATTAAGACTGGTGGTGTCAGTAGGTATTCCTTGATTTTGTTGAATGCCTCTTCATACTTGGTATCCCATTTGTAGGCTACTCCCTTGTGAAGTAGGTGAGAGTATGGGTTTTGTTTGTCTACCAGTTGTGCTATGAATCTTCTAATGGATTGGAGTCTTCCTTGTAGACCTCTTAGTTGCTTTAATGTTTTTGGTGCCTCCATCTCAAGGAATTCTTTTACTTTTGTTGGATCCACCTCAATACCCCTCATTAACATTATATATCCTAGGAGCTTTCCCAATTGTATGCCGAATACACACTTCTTAGGGTTTAGTTTGACCTTGTACTCCTCCAGTCTGTCGAAGATGGCATTTAGGGTTGCTATGTGATCTTTTCTCTTTCTGGACTTAGCTAGAATGCCATCAACATAGTCTTCGGTCATCTTATGAATCATTTCATGGAATATCAATGTCATGGCCCTTTGATATGTTGCTCCTATGTTCTTTAAGCTGAATGTCATCATGCTCCAACAATATGTCCCCCATGGACAAGTGAAAGTTGTTTTATGTTGGTCCTCTTTAACTGTCATGATCTGATTGTACCCTGAGAATCCGTCCATTAGTGACAACATCTCATGTCCCACTATCATGTTTACTATCATGTTGATGTTGGGAAGTGGGAAGTCATCCTTTGGACATGCTTTGTTCAAGTCCCTGAAGTTTGTGTAGATTCTGATATTTCCATCGGGTTTTGAAACAGGTACCAAATTTGACACCCATTTTGGATAATCTATTGGTTGGATAAATCCTGCATCTAATAGCTTTTTTAGCTCCATTTTGACTAATAGGGTGATCTAAGGGTGCATTTTTTGAAGCTTTTGTTTGACAAGCTTTGCTTTTGGATATACAGCTAAGTGGTGAACCACAATCTCTGGATCAAGTCCTAGCATGTCAGCATAACTCCATGCGAAGTATATTTGTCTTTCCCTTAGGAATGCTGTTAGGAGCTCTTGCTCTTCTGATAGTAGTGACTCCGCGTAGAATGTGATAAGCAGGGTCTCCCTTGTTCCTAGGTTGACCGGATTGCATTTTTCTGCCAAGATCGCTAAATTTTCCTGATGAATAGCTCTTAAAGGAAGATTGAATCCCCCATCCTCGGGTGCCTCAGAGAGGTTTTCACCATTGGATGCATCCTTTCTTTTTACTTTTTTCTAGTCAGAGAGTGCCATAGTGTGGTTTTCACTCAAGGACTTGGATATTATTCTTAATTTCTCACTTTTGCGACTGAAGGATTCAATTATTTTCCCATAATAGGCATGTGTGTTCAACTCCATTATAAACCCTACTTTATGATCCCCATCTAGAATGTTATCTCGTAGTCCCATGAATTCTGAGAGTGCCTCATCATTTTCAAATGTAACAAGAATTGGTGATCCTCATTGGTCATAGTCGATGAGTTGGGGATATACTAGGCGGATGTCATGACTTTGGTGGTTTGATTCAAAAGATATGGTGCTAATCATGAAAATAGTGGTATCCTCAAATAGCCTAGGTAAGTTGGATATGGGGTCCTTGTCATCGCTACTACTATAGATGTCAGTTATATCAAATGTAAAGTTATCTATGACACAACCTATAGATACGGGTAGGCGTAATTTTGCTACAGTTGGCTGAGGAGGATTATTAACCGTTCTAACCAGAGGACTTTGGCCATGTATGGTTATACTCAGAGGGGTACATACAAGGCCAAGATTTGTTATCGGTCGCGTCTCCAAAATGATAGGTGTTATAAGCCCATTGTCATTTTGTCCTAGTCTTTGATTTCTATCATAGCCCATTGCAAGCATCATTTGGAGACCCTTGCTTCTGTCATCCATTGGTAAATCCGGTACTGGTCTTTCATCTTGATATAGCATATGAGATGGATCTACCTCAATAACTTCACGTCCAAGATCTCCCCAACTTGTAAAGGTGGGATATTTTTTAGGAGGCGTTTGGGATGTAGAGGCTTCATTTATTTGTGGTCGTCCTCGTGATCTAGGAGATTGTGGTAACTCTCCTACCACAAAAGCATTATTAGGGATCTTGTAGTTGCCACAACCTTTATCTTGGATGATGACCTTAATGTCAGAGATGGTGGGAATGGCGGGAGTGGCAGGGGTCTTTGTCGCAGAAGTGGATGTGAGAGTGGCGGGATCAATGTATGGTGTGGATGGGCCCTCATCATTTTTTGGTACTTGGGGGATTTTGTAGTACTTTGCTTCAAGATTTTTGTAGTTTGAGAAGGGTTCAGGATCTCCATGGATGGTCACTTCTTGTCCTTCATGTTTAAATTTCACACATTGGTGGAAAGTCGATGCTACTACCTTGATTGCATGAATCCATGGGAATCCTAGGAGGATATTATATGGAAAGTTAAGGTCTAGGACCTGACAAGTGGTTTCCATGAGAGCTGGCCATACTTGAATAGGGAGTTTGATCATGCCTTGGGACACTCTCTCTTGATCGTCATATGCTCTTATTATGATACCCTTTCCTTTGTCAATAGAATCCTCTAGGATTTTCAATTGTTTGATGGGGTTGAGAGAAAAAATATTCAAACCCATACCTCCTTCCACCAAGACCCTTTTGACTTTGATCTTGTGTAGTATAACTTATAAGTGAAGCGCATAGTTGTGAGATGGTTGAGTGGGGAAATCCTGGTCGAAGAATGTACGAAGATTAGGCGTAATGATATTTCTGAACATAGCTTGGAATTGCTCTGCATCAAGATCTATGGGGACAGTGGATGAGGCCAATGCTTCTTCAAGGATTTTCCTATGGGTAGATAATATTTTAGCAACTCCATGATGGAGATTTGCACTGGTGTTCTCTTGAGCTGATATAGGACATTATATCCATTAGGAATGAATCTAGATGCAGTGACTCTATTTGGCTGGGATGATCCTGCGATGGTTACTTTGCCGCCTCTTGTGGTGACTCCACAATCTTTGGCATAGGTGCCCTTGATAGTGATGACCATGCAGTTTTCATCTAAGGAGGCGACAACTGTTTGATACACATGATTTACATTTGAGTGGGTGCCTTTCCCTTTATCTTTGTTATTGTTATTCCCTTTATTACCATGATTCAACATCGGATTTGTATATATCTTAAGATTCTAGTTTCCTGTAGGTTGTTCCACATTTGTGATTCTTTTATTGATGAAATATTGAATGATGTTCTTTAATCTCATGCAGCTGTTCATGGTATGGCCTTTGATTTTATGGAACTCACAGAGTTGATTCTTATTATACCAAGGAGGTTTCACATCCGGTTCTTGGTATTTCTCAAATGTGGGAGGCTTGATGAGTTTTTTGTCTATCAGTTTTTTCATTATGTCTTCAAGTGGCTCCCCCAAAGTGGTGTAGTTTCATTTGGGATAACTCTTGTGCTGAGGTGGTCCCCTTTGATCATTAAGATTGTTGATTGTTCGATTTTTGTTTGGTTGGTGTGTTGTGTGATGATTTTTTTGGTGTTGTATTTGAAGGTTTGGTGCAGTTGTATTTTGGCGAGGGGCACTAATGACCACCTTGGCATCGACAACACCATCATTAGTAATTTTTTTGTTCCTTTCCCACGTACGAGGTTTATTGTTGTAATTAGATGGTGGGCAGTTGTTTTGTTGTTCGAGGTATGATTTTGATCTCGCAGGTTGAGTCATAATGGATCTTTCGATACTAAGCGCCTTGGGGATCAACTGATCATATGTGGTGATTGCTTGAACCTTGAGATGAAATGCCAAGAGGCCATCAATGTTGGCGATAATGGTGCAAACTTTTTGCTCTTCAGGAATGGTCCACTTGCTCTAATTGGCCTTCGATCGCCATCATTTTAAGAATGAAGTGAATGATTCACCCTTACCCTGTTTAAGAGCTGAGAGTTCTTCTAGACTAACATCCATTGCAATGTTACATACATAGTTCTTAATGAATACGTCTATGATTTCTTGAAATGTTCTAATGCCTGAAGGTAGACGAGAGAACCATTCCATAGTGTGGCCTGCTAAACTTCTAGGAAATAGCCGCATCAGATAAGTATCGTTGTATTGTGACTTCCATGCAATGAACCTAGAATTCCCTGATGTGATCTTCAAGGTTTCCCATCCCTCGATATTTTTCAAATTTGGGGATCTCAAATCCCTTGGGGAATGGTTTCATCACTAGGCTCCTATCAATTGGATACGAACACAAGTTGCTTAGTGTCTTTGTGGTTTGCCTTGATTGAAGATCGAGCACTTGTTGCGAGAGCAACTTGATTTGTGTCATTATGCCATTTTGTGGATTAGGGGGTGGGATTAAGGTGTTTTGGGGTGTTTTGATTGTGGGTTGGATGGGTGGGTTGGTCGGTGTGTTGTTTGCTGTGTTGTTTGATGGTATCTGTATGTTCTGCCTAGCTAGGTAGTGTTGATGGTGTTTTCTGCACAACAACAACTCAGACATAATACAATATTCTATCTCTCTTGAGAGGTAATCTTCAACTATGAATTACTGAAAATCACCCCAAGGTCTCTCGGGTGTCAGGTCATGACAATGCATAAACAACTCAGATAATATGTGAAAATGCTGGTAATCACAATCAGAAATTACTACAAACAAACTGTATCTTTCCAATTTATCAGATCTTGCAATATGATGATCTCAAGTCCTAAATCTAACCAAATAATAAAGAAACAGAAAAAGATGAGAGTGGAAGAGAAGCAATGAAACCTAAACTATTTCTAAGATGAACCATGCAAATGACAGATATAAGGAATGGACCAATCTCAAATAACCAATTCTTGCTTAACCTTCAGTGCAATATCACAAGAACGGTGCAATATTCTAAGGCATATAGATTTTCAAATCATAGACATTCATCCACAATCGAACTAAGCACAAAATAGATATATGGTCCAGGTTGACTTCACCAGCCTACTACAATCAGATAGTTACTGGGAGTATAGACCAGAGATTGCTACAAACATTCCAAATATGAAATCATGAACATCATTCACCAAACTAATCCAACTCTGAAACACTAAATCCTAAATCTTTAAGCAATTTGAAAGATGAAACAACAGGAACCATGCAAGATAGCTAACACAAAAGATTTCACCAGGAAAACCACAATGCCTTCTATTGTATTAGATTACCAAAATGTTGCAAAAATTCCACTGTTCTGTTACAATATTTACTTCAAGAAATTGACTACTACTTCTACTACAAAATGCTCTAGCTCTTTTCTGATCTAACTTGTCTCTATTATCTTCCTCCTAGCTGACTTTCAATGAGGCAAGAATGCCCTTTATAGAAAATTCTTAGGACATGTCGGCCCAGCCAAACATTTACAAAATAAAACAACCCAAAACAAGTCAGCCTTAGGGATTCCAAAATAAGGCACCCATTAAATGCTGATACATCATCAAGGTCGGCCTAGAAACATTCCCCAATGTAGTCCGGATCAACACATGCCCCATAATAATAGGGAAGCACAAATCTCAAAATTAGCATTAATTACCACCTCCCTTATCCTTGTTCTGATCCTGAACTTTCAAAAATAATTTGTCCAACTCGACAACATATGGCAAAGGCAAAACCCTAAGCTGGCAGTCAATGGCGCTAATCTCTTCTTTTGAATGTTTGACAATTTTATTCCAATCATCTTTGTGAGCCTGAGACTTATCCATCACCACCAGGTAGGTTGCTGCATCATCCAACTGGTGTCCTGTTATTACATTTTCAGAGTCAGGATCATAAACATCATGCCACCATTCCCTTAACTATTCTAGGCTCAGATATTTATGAGCAATTTTCCTCTTGCCAGTCATAATCTCAAAAAATGCAATGCATCCATCATAAACTCCAGTTAGATCACCATCTATTTGTTTCTTTCATTTATGGATCTTTCTGATGGCTTTCTGTCGAATTTGTAAGGCCTCGAACCATTCCCAAGGTTCACTAAGTCTGGAGGAAGGAAGAATCCCATCTGCAGCCAACTGATCCTTACCATACCCCATAATCACTTTGGATTTCTGCAGCAGAAGATCAATATCCTTCTTGTCTTGAGATAACACATGTTCAAGTAGGTCTTTGGCTCTGACTGCATCCTTCCCAACTGAAAGGACCTCCTTAATTACATCATCTCCTTTCACTTGTACATCTTTCAACCAATCTATTGCAGTTTGGGCAGAGGTTTTCATCCTTTCAATTTTAGAAATAGTTTACTTGGGCAAGAAACCAGGAGTAGTAGAGGAAGAAGGGTGGAGAGATTGCAGAGGCTTCATTACATCCTCCAAGCACTTCCTAAGCCTCTCATTTTACCTTTTAAGCTCATGTTTTGATTGAGTCTCTTTCCTTAGCCTCCCAATTATTACTGCACTGTACCCTTCATATTCTTCAATATCTTGTTCCATAGAAGCTGGTCCTAGATTAATAGTCTGCACATTCTAATCTTTTCTGGTGACCTCTTTAGTTCTATCCGCAGTAGGGGTGGCAATGTGAATGACCCTGTTACTCACTTCATCTCTTTCTATCCTTGAAACTACCTTGGCCATCTTCTTCTTCTTGCCTTTACCAATCTTAGTTAACATCTCATCCCAATCAAGAGGAGTGTCCTCAACAATAACCTGTTTCTTCCTTGTAATCTCCTTTTCTAACCAATCCGGAACTGCAGGATCCACCCGGATTTCCTTTGTTTCAATCTCTTCATGTTGTTCCAGTGTTTCATCTCTTCCTTTCTCAGGAGACTGCTCACCCTGATCACCTAATTTAGGTTCCTTTTCTTGCACAGGCGATGGGGTTCTAATAGGGGCATCCTCCTTTTTAGGTGATCTGTTACCTTTGCTACTTACCGGAGAATCTTCATATTGCACTAGTGGAGAAGGGTGTCTTTCTACATTTTCTGTTTCAAGCTCAACTGCTGCACCAAAGAGTTCTCCTTCCTTGAAAGGTTCTACCTCTCCACTAGTCTCTTGCTCTTGATGGGTTGTTTGCTCAGGTGAACTCAGTGAAGGGGAAGTAGCCTTAAGTTGCTCCACAACTGGTGCCTTCAGAAGAGGGTCCATCTCTTGCATAGTCTCCTTAGGAGATGGAGTCCTTGATCTCCTCGTATAAACTTTAGTCTTTTCTCTTGAACTTTCCACATCAACAATCAGAGTCTCATCCTTGGAGGTATCCTGGCCTTTTCTCTTTGAAACCCTAGTTGTCCTTGTCTTCTTAGGCTGTGGAGGAGCATCTTCTTCTTCTGCTTTTTCAACTTCCTCTTCCTCTACAGACTTACCAATTTTCAAAGTTCTACTTCTTTTCTTACCTTTTGGTTTTCTTTTCGGTTCTGGCTCACTTTCTTGAGGACCCCTAATTTTAATTTTGAAGGGTGATCTCCCATTAGTTTTCCCTTTGGGGTCATCTTCCCCGTATTCTTCTGAAGTGGACATAGGATTGAGATTTCCCATCAAATTAAAGGTACAGGGTACCTTCTCACTTTCCAACTCCCAAACCTTATGCTTCAACCAGGAAGTAGTAAATCTCATGACAGGCCCCATTAGGTCTTCTAGCTCAGTCACCTCATCATCATTCCAGTTTATCTCTCCGATTGATTTGTCTTTGACAGACTCATATGCATGGTTCTGCACCAGATTTCCATCATCCTCTAACTGGTCAGGGATCAACTTAACATTGTATTGCCTTATCACATCAACCGGAAGCCTAGAGTACCTTTTCTTCCTTGCCTCAAAATCATCTTTAATATTTTCCCAATAGTCTTCTAGGTCTTCCTTATGACGGTATTCTTTGGTGGCCTTCTTCTGTGCTTCCCCGGTGATATCAAAATTTTTCATCTTGGAATGGAAGGAGAAACCATAAGCAGCTAGTTCATCCCCTGCCGCATGTGCCGATTGGATGGAAGGGCACATCTCAACTATACCAATTTTGAGAGGGAAATCCCCACCAAAACCCATTTTATGCTTTGCTTTCTTGGCAATTGCATCAAAGTCATATATCTGTCTTACAACCTCCAATAGTACAATATGATCAATCAGATACCTAGGCAACTTGTATGGAGTAGCCTGACATCCGTCAATTCTAATGTAAGAGAAAGTGGGAAACTAAATGAACCAAGCCCCATACTTCTTTATCAAGTCCTTCGCTCCATTTGACAATCTTACATGCTCCGCATTTTGAAGCAACCTAGTAATATGCATTGTAAATGCATCATTTGCTCTTCTATAATCTCGGTGTCCTAGGTGCAATTCCAGGTATATGTCATAGATTACATCCTGTCCAAATGTACCCTTTGGATTCAAACCCCTGTATGGGTAGAATCTAGCTAACACATACATCACAGAGGAAGACATGGTGAACTTCTTTGTTTCTAAGACATCCCTCAGTTGTCCATCAATCACAACACTGATGAGTCCTGCCCAATGGTAATTAGTACCTTGTTCAATTTTATTGATCACATGGACCATCCAACTTTCCAACACTCCAACACTCTTCAAACCTGTCACTCTGCTAAAAAATGTGATGGAATCATATATGTCTGACCTGAATTTAACCCAGTGTAATTGCTTGGGCAGTTTTGAAAAATGGGACTTCAGTTTCTCCAACCAGGAATTAGTCATCTGTTGAGCTTTGGTGGGCTCATTCTCATAATATGTCTTCGCCAAATCCATGTTTAAGGCACACACAGAAGGAAAATCCGGTATGTCAAAGGCTTGAGCAATAGAAACAGGATTAAAATTCGCTAGGACTTTTCCTTCGGTACTGACAACCCTTTGTGTGTCGAAGTCATACTGCCAGGCACATTCTAGTATTAACTCATAGCATTGGATTGCAGGAGGGAACCCTGCCACATGAACTAATCCGGACTTCATCATTCCTGGCCTCAGGACGGATAGATCCCTCTAAGTTGTTCTTTCTTTGAATTCCTCATATCGCCATGCTCCAACATTGGTGTCAAAGACCTCAGACCACACAAAATATATCTTGCTTTCAGGCAGCTGACTCTTGGTATCCAATCTTAATCTTTCTACTTCTGAAATGGAGGACCCCTCCGTATCTCCTTTAGATTTCCCTGCAGGAGACTTGCTTGATTCAACCTACAATTCACAAAAGAACGTCATGAGTATCTAATTATCATACATATTCCAATCCAAAGGTTAGCATAAAATCATATAAAGCAATAAAGATCCATCACTAATCATCAATCTCTGAAAATCCAGAGAATGAAGCAATCCGGGAAAATGAGGTAAACCGGGAAAATCCAGTCAAGGCGAAATCTTGGAGAAATCCGACCTAGACGGATTCTTGCTGCCAAGACACCATGTGCCAAATAGATCATTAGTATGGACAAAAGGTTATGATATTATCATGAAATTCATCTATTAGCAACAAGAAATCATCATTTAGCACTTTACCCTATTATTCCTAGCCTCGAAAATCGAAAAGAATGAAATCAGGCAGGAAAACCAAAAAAATCCGGACAGGACAGATTTTCGCAGACAGCTTGGGACTCCGAAATTTGCTATACTCTACGGAATTGGCCGAAACCAAGAAAATACGGGTGCGCAGGAATTCTGCGGACACCTCAAAAACCTGATGACTGCTAACACACAAACCATCGACTGAATGATCATGCAAAAACCTTGCTATTTGAGATTCAAATGGTCTCAAAATCGACGCCAATAAACAAGACCTCAAATGCACACAACTTCAAATTTCCAAAGCCTTCAAATGACTAATCTTCATGGTGAAACAATGATGCCCTAATTTTGATGACTAAAATCTCTGCCATGAAAACCAGGGTAAGCTCAGGGTTTGAAACACTGTCCGTAAAGATCAATCTAAAGCATTCCGAGGGTTCCCAAGGCAGGGGCTATTTTAATCTGGGCGCAGGATATGCAAATCGCAATAAATTCATCAAGCCTAACAAAATCCGGGCAGAGCACCGAAAACCCTAACCTCACTAGATATAACAAATTACACACTTGGAGGAAAAATCCAGCCCCTAACACCACCCATACTTACACACCCACCATATAATGGATAAAAACAAGCATGAGCGATAAAGTTTTGGTGAGGAGTTAGGTCTAACCCTAGTTCGATAAATACAAAATTGTAACCAAGCAAACGCTGACCTAGGACAGCTACCAATCGACTTAGAAAGATTCAATCATGATGCAAACAAAGGGAGGGGTCAGCGACGTATTACCATGGATTAGTCTAGATGAAACTTGAACTCAAGGAAGTGACTACAATATGAGTATGCCCTAGCAACGAAAACCTTGATCAGCGTGCAACCAATCCTCATGTAAGCAGCTCAGAATCAATGATCAAAGCTCGAATGAAGAATGAACTCAGACGCCAAAGTAGAATACAAGTGAATAATGAAATCAAAATGATGCCCAAAGACCCTAAATGCATCCACATTTGTGTTCTAGCAAACGTACTTCGAGCATTAATGAGCGAGAAGACATGTCAGAAAAAACTGGAAACCCGAGCCTAGGACGAAATTTCAGAAAAAACCAAGACACACGGAAAATCTGGATAAACATGAATTCCGCGGATATGGCAGAAACTAGGAATTTAACGAAGTTCAGGATTTTGACGCAATCCAGGAAAATCTGCCAAAACCGGAAAATCCTAGATTCAAGCACAAACCTAGATTCGGAAAATTCAGCAGTAAACGGGCAATGAACCAACACCCAGAAAAATTTGCTGGAGCTGGAAAATCCCGGATTCAGGTCAAAACCCAGATTTTCACTGAAACCTAACTTTAACCAATTCAAGCCTCAAAGCAAGACCAAAGCCAGTAAGACCAACATCTCGGGACCTTGAAAAGACAAGTCCAATAAAACCAAAGGTCAAAAGACATTATCAAAAGAGGGTCCCTACTCTAAGTGGGGTGTGTGTGCAAAACTACACAACAAATGGCGACTCTGCTGGGGAAACGCTCTCGAACATTTCGATAACAAACTGGAATCAAGAACCCAGAAATTATGGTTTCAATTCACCTATCTTGCCACCACCACTGATTAGAACAAAGGACATCCCAGTCACCCAGACTATCCTACACCAGGGTCAAAGTGTGTGCAGATGCGTTCATTACCTTCCTTTAGCTGCAGCAAGAACCGAATTTGGCCTGAACAAGCTACGTAAAGATTCATACTCTAAAAGCAACCTGGATAGAGTCTCACTGCTAGTCAGGCGTCCATAGCCCCAACGAGGTTATCGCTGTGATTCTCCTGGACATAGCTCTACTGCCAGCCAGGCTTCTATAGCCCTAGTAGAGATATCTAGATTCCCTTGATGAGCTGAATTCAAGATTTATTTTTTCTGTTTCTGTTTCTCTTTTTTTTTTTTTTGCTACTTGTCTTTTTACTGCTTTCACTTCAACCTATGAATAATGAAGTTCACACTCAGGGATGAGAACCGTAGTGGCACTAGAGCAGAAAAGGATTTTTCACTTGTTCAAACTTCATGAGGACCTTATGCAACTTCAGGTATCTTTAATATTTAAACTTATGAGACCCTAATGTATTCCTGTTCAATCTGACTAGAAGACCCTTTGCCTCAACACAAGGATAAGTGACATTGGGTAGAGAATTCATACCATGATGTTCTGGAAAGATGATTAGAGTTTGTAAGAGAAATACCAAGAACATCAGACCTACTATGTCACCACTATCATACAAATGCAACCAAGGATCCCCAGAAGAGAAGGAACCAAGAGCAAGAGCAACACAAACCAAAACAAACAACCCAAAACAAACCTACTCTAACCGAAGCAGAACAAGCAAATCGAAAAGGAAAACCTATTCTAACCAAAACAAAACCACAAAAAGCAACCTAAACTAATTATATACAAAGCAGGGAGCTGAAAATAGCTCAGGATTGGAAATAATGTTTCAAATACTGCCCATTGACAGACAGTGGAATGTCTTCTCCCATGAGAGTCTTTAGATGGAAGGCATTATCTCCAAGTATTTCAGCAATCTGATATGGACCAAGCCACAGTTTATAAAATTTTCCATGGTCCCCTTTTCAATCATGAGGTTTATCCCAGTATAAAACAAGGTTAGAAATCCTAAAGGCTTTAATCTTAGCCCTCCTGTCAAACCACCTCTTAACTACCCCCTGATGTTTGGCAAAATTCTCCAGGGCATTATCTCGTTTCTCCTCAAGGTCCAGTAGTTCTGTCAACCTAGCCTCCCTTCTATCTCCCTCATCATAAAAATCATTAATAGACTACAAGGTTGGGATCCTGAGTTGAATAGGGAAGACTGGCTCCAGACCATATACTAAGTGATAGGGAGATGTTCTGATGGATGACTTAAGTCTTGTACGATCTGCCCAAAGGGAAAATCGAAGCTGGGTATGCCAGTCTTTTGGGTTCCTTTCTAATAGCTTACAGATGATAGTCAATAAGTTCTTATTAGAGGAATCTGCTAAGCCATTACCCCGAGGATAATAATTAGATGCAAATTTCACAATAATTCTATGATCAAAAGCCCAATTTGAAAATCTTAAAGATGCGAAAGCAGTACCATTATCACAGACAACAACAATGGGGCATCCAAATCGATTAAGAATAGCAGATTCTAAGAAATCAATCACAACCTCAAATGTACATTGTCTACAAGCAAAAGCCTTAGTCCATCTTGTGAAATAATCAGTTATAGTGAGAATGTACCTGTGTCCTGCAGAAGATGGTGGGTTGATGGGGCCTATGAAGTCCATACCCTACTGAGCAAAAGGTCTTACCTTAGTGACTGGTTGGAGTGGAAGTGCTGCATACGTTTCCCTTGTTGCTGCAGTTTGGCAGGTGTGACAGGTCCTGACATGATGGTGGACGTCTTTGAACAACGTGGGCCAGTAATACCCAGCCCTTAAGATTTGATTTGCGGTGGAAATTTCAGAACCATGGCCAGTGCCATACTTTTCATGAAATTCATTTATCACCTTTTTAGCTTCCTGCTTCCCAAGACACCTCAAATAAATGCCCTCATATTTTTTCTTGTATAGAACAACTCCCTTTAGCATAAAACTGTCACTCTTTAATCATAGGGCTCTCCTCTGAACAACATTAAGATGACCTGGAGATCGTTGGTTTAGTAAATAATAAACTATGTCATCATACCAGCCATCTGGGGAAACTTCCTCGATGTTATAATTCTGAACAGTTAGTTCAGGGCCTATTTCAGCCATAGTTTGAGTAAGTCCCTGCCCTCGCACCAACTTCATGGGCTGGATCTCAATATCGTACTCCTGTAGCATTGTCACCCACTTAGCTCTACGCTCTCCTAACTCGTTCTGCATCAGAAGTAACTTGACTGCGGGGTCTGGGACAATTGCATAAACCTTATTCCTGAGAATATAATGTCTGAATTTCTTCACTGCTCTAACCAGAGCGTATGCCTGCTTTTCTACACTTGGGTATCTCAAATCAACATCCTTCAATGGGGCACTCATAAAAGCAATGGGATGCTCATTTCCCTCATCGGACTTTTGAGTTAGCATTCCCGCACATGAATGGTCTGAAGCAAATGAATAGATATAAAAAGGCTTACTGTAGTTAGGACTTACCAATACTGGAGCATCAACAATGGCTCTTTTGATTCTGCAAATACCTCTGCTTCTATAGTCCATTCGACCTTGGCATCTTGCTTCAACATTGTATTTAGTGGCTTGACAATTTTAGTAAATCCATTGATGAATTTTCTGACGAAGTTGATCTTGCCAAAGAAAGATTTCATCTCCTTTTTACTAGCAGGTGGCTGAATCTTCAGTATAGCCTCCACTCTTTCTAGATCAATAGCAACTCCCTTTTCTGATATGACATGTCTGAGCAGCTTTCCCTCTGTTACTTCAAAAATACATTTTTTAGGATTCAGGGATATGCCAAATTCCCTGCACCTTTGAAATACTTTGCACAAATCAAAGATGTGATCCCCTCTATTTTTTGAAAAAATAGGCAAGTCATCCATATAGATAATGATGCATTTGCCTATGATATCCTTGAAGGAAATATCCATAGCCCTTTGAAATGTAGCCCTAGCATTAATGAGACCAAAAGGCATCCTTCTGTAGGAAAAGGTAACCCATTTAGTTGTAAAAGCAGTCTTGTGCCTGTCCTCGTACTGAACCATTACTTGATTTTACCCTGAATAACCGTCCAGAAAGGACATCATCTGAGATCCATTCAATACTTGAATTACTTCATCCAATGAAGGAACTAGATAGTTGTATTTTTCTGATGATCTGTTCAAGTTCCTGAAATCAACATAGAGTCTAATTTCACCATTCTTTTTCCTTACTGGGACTAGGTTTGCCACCCATGTTGAATGCTTGAAATGAAATATGATTCTGGCAGATAGTAATTTTTGAACCTCCTTCTGTATGACCGGTTCCAATAATGCATTAATTGGTCTCTTCCTTTGCCTAAAAGGCTTGGCACCTGGCTTTAGAGGGATAGTATGAGTTATGATTGATGTATCATAGGTCTTCAAGTCTTCATAACTCCAGGCTACAATATCTGGAAAGCTATGCAGTGCTTCAGTTATTCCTTGTCTTTCTTCTAGAGTGCATATTTTTCCAATGAAAATGTTCTTAGCATTGTGCATTGATAGACTCTTTCTTTGATTCTTGTTCTTGATCTCTGATCTTATCCATATCAAAAATTTGCTCCAATTGCACCATCCCTCTTGGAATAGTATTAGACTTCAGATTCATCACTCCTTCTAAATCCAGTTCTGCTTCCTGGGGTTCTGCTTCATCAATGATTTGGGAAACAAAAACGTCTGTATTTGTGATGAAATCCAGAATATGCTTGTCATCTTCAAACACCTGAAAGTTAGTAACATTGTCTGGAACCGATGGCACAGGAGTCAATTCTACAGTGAACTTCTTCAAACCTGACAAAGATAAAGGCTGCAAAGTGCTTGCTGCCTGAGCCAGTGAATCCGCAATTTGATTCTTCTGCCGTGGTATTAGTTGAATATTGAAGGCGTCAAATCCCTCAATGAGGTCCCATACTCTATGCCTGTAATTGGTCATTCTCCTATCGTGGCATGAATATTGTCTCCTTACTTGCTTAATTACCAACTCAGAATCACCAAAAAATTGCAAAATCTTAACCTTTTTCTTAAGTACCATAAGAAGTCCATGAATTAACGCCTCATATTCTGCTACATTATTAGTACAGTGAAATTGAAGTCTATGGGCTGCAAAGAAATTTTTACCTTTTGGACTGATCAGTTCAAACCCTGCCCCGACTCCATGCTTGGATTTGGATCCATCAAATCTAAGTGTCGAACACTCAGCAGCTGTAATATTCTTCATCACATCCTTCGGCTTAATATTGCTGGATGGTTTTTTAGACGACATGGATTTCTTCTCTTGATATTCTTCTTGAGGGTTTTGTATATCTGTTTTAACTGCTAGGGTTGGATCCATGCATTTCTGTACTTGTTCTACTGCTGTTTGGCATAAACAACACTCCAACTATGAATGGGAAGCATTATGAACTCTACACCAATTAGGTAAGAGTAATTCTTCAAAGCTTGTCCTTCTACCTAGGTGAATTTGATTTTCAACACACTGCTTGATGAATTCCTGAAAACTGTCTAATAAGTTGATCTAATTATCTTTGGTTTCCTCTTCTTCCTCCATTGATTCTGTCAAAACAGTAACACGGCTGGATCTTGTTTCTGCATCAATAGGCATCGTGTGTAGCATCAATACCTCCTCTGAGTCTGACTCCTCATACTGTGTCGACAACATATAATTTCCCATGCCAACTTCTGATATCAGAACTTCTGTTGAAGTATTTTGGTATTCCGTAATCATGTATTTCATTCTTGGCTCTCTCTCAATTCTGATCTGATTGGGCACTCCCTTCCAAGGAAGCCACATGTGAGAGTGATCAGTAGACACATATTCATTCAAAGCATTAGTAAAATCTCTTCCTAGAATCAAACCATACGCATCCGGGATATCAGCTACTTGAATATTGATAACCTGTTGAATCATTGGGTCAGAAGCTATCTGCATGTGAATCATGTTTAATTCTCCCACCACATTTACTTCAGTTCTATCCAATTGATTCACTTTATTTTGAGAGTCAGCAAGTGTAATCCCTAAAGCTCTACAAACTCCAAATGGCATCACATTGGTGGAAGCACCAGAATCCAAAAAACAATTATGTAGATTCTTACCGAATATGCGCACAGAGATCAGAAATGGTGGGGTTTCTGTCTTCCCTTGAAACAAAGTTGGTTGAGTATCTACTTGAGCCACTTGAGTCTTGTCCTTTTCCTTTCCTTTGTCTCCAGGGGGAAAGTTAGTATGACTGTGGGCCTGATCTTGTGTTTTCACAGGCTAAGAACTAGAAATCTTGCTATTATGCTCATTAGAAAGTTTATCCAAAGACACAGGATGTGCATCATAAGTACCTAAAACTGCCTTCCTAATGGGAGGGAACCTTAATAACTCAAATGCTGAAAGATTTACCTTTAATTTTTTGAACTCCTCCGCGACATACGAAGCTATTTGCTCCTCGCTCATATCAGTGGAGCTTCCCTAAAAGGTTCCTCCACCTTGTCTCTACCCGCTTGAACAACCTTTTCCTTCTGTGGGTCATTTTGAACTTGTCTTTCCTTCGAAAGGTACTACCTTGACACATGCGGATATGATGGATTATTACTAGCATTACGATCTGGAGGGGTATTGAAATTATTAGGAGGAATAGAAGTAGTGAAAGGTCCCCCAGCCTGTGGGCGCCTATGAGGCATATCTCTCAAACCTTGCCTCTGGAACATCTGTACCTCTTCAACATAAGCTTCTTCCTGATCGAGGGGGACATTATCATTCATTGTTTCTTCATTGAATAATTGAGCCACTTCATCCCCATTACAAATTTGATCTGTTTTCCCCTCCTGAGAATTAGATTCCTCCTCTGGTACATTTTCCTTACTTGCTGGGAAGGGAACATGATTTAATACTAGCACAGGAGAGTCGTAAGGGCTTGAGGGAACAATCTCCTGCCCATTTGCATTATTCTCTACCTCATACTGGAAAATAAAGGCTGCGGTTTGGAACTCTAGACACTCTAACTCCGAATGTTGGCTTGTCTTATGGAGCCTACACCATCCTGACAGGGCAGCTTCAGCCAGATATACACCACTGGGAGGCCTGTCTTGACTGACTGGCTGATTTGTAGATTGGTTGATAGGTTGATCCAAGGGAGTAGGAACTCATCCATTATTAGGTCCCGTATTCCATGTTCTACTCTGTCCTTGTGATTGCCTCTTATCAAATCCTGATCCACTACCTTGTCCTCTATCAAAACTCTGTCTCCTATCATTATTGTAGCCTCTGTCATTGTTGTAACCCCTATCCTGATTATATCCTCTGTCATTGTGGAATCCTCTCTCATTATGCTGTCCTCTATCAAAATTTTGCCCTTGTGGAAATTCCCTATTTTGACCAGATTGTATATTCTTCTGAGTAGCTTGTAATTGGTTATTTTGATTCCTTAAGTAGGTCACCTCTAGGTTCAGCTTCTTTATCTGTTCAGCCATTTCATCAATCCTTTCTTTATTTGGATCTACATGAGGGGGCCGGCTTGGGTTACTTTGGGGAGAAACATGAATTGTGGCAGATCCTATAGATTGATGCAACACTTTAGAATTCTGTAAATAAGTAGGAAAGCTTATTGGCTGTGACTGATACAGGGGATGGTTAATCTGCTGCTAGGGAAAATTCATCATAGGAGAGACCTGGCTCATGGGGAGACCAGGATGTGGCACCAAAGGTAATTGAGGTACTGGATTCATGATTGGAATATGATTGGTAAGTGCCTGATTTACTGCTTGAACCTGATTGGGATGTGCAACTGGTCCTAAAGAAGGCAACGGTCCAGTAACATGTTGCCTCAGATATGTGCTAAGCTTAACAGCTTTTGTATAGGCATCAGTTAGGTTAGCTGTAGGGTTGGATCTCCATTTCAGAAAGGTTGCTGTAAGGCTATCCAATGCTTCGTAATAAACTCCCAGGGCTGTATTGTTATCCAAAACATAAGGATCTTGAAGTCTGGTGTACGCACGGTGAAACCTATTATTGAAATTGGATATTGGTTCATTAACCTCTCTCTTGAATCTAGTGAATTGCAAATACAATTCATTGGCACTGATGGGTATTCTGAACTTCTATAGAAAGGCAGCTTCAAGATCATTCCAATTAAGAATTGAACCAGATGGGAGGTGATTGTACCGGTAAAAAGCCTCTTCTCCTAGTGAATAAGGAAACAACCTACAGGCAACATCCTCATGAACAATCCCTCTATTTTTGAGACAGGTTTGGAAGATCCTTATATGTTCTTCTACAATCTTGTTTGGGTCATTAACATGAAACTTTGAACAAAAGTGTTCAGAGTTTTTGGGCATTACATTGTAAGCGTTGAAAAACAAAGGAGATGGATTATTAGCAAGGAAGGCCATTGGCAAAAGTGGGGGTGGTGGTTGTGGTTGGTTAACGATAGGCTGAGGTTGTTGAATGGGAACTACCTCAGGGATGGGTATGGCTTCAACTTCTAGATGTGAAGATGTGGATGATGCTGGTGAAGGGATGGGTGATGATGATTCTCCCCTTTCTCGAGTTTTCCTTGACCTAGTGGGGAACTGTAATTCCTGTAAATAGTCCTCTCCTAGGGTAGATCTGGTATTTCTCATATATCTCTCTGGAGAGATGGTGTTCAAGAAATGATCCAATGTGCTCATTTAGGCCCTCCTTCTAGCACCAATCTGTTGATGGTGTTTTCTGCACAGCAACAACTCAGACATAATACAATATTCTATCTCTCTTGAAAGGTAATCTTCAACTATGAATTACTGAAAATCACCCCAAGTTCTCTCGGGTGTCAGGTCATGACAATGCATAAACAACTCAGATAATATGTGAAAATGCTGGTAATCACAATTAGACCTTACTACAAACAAACTGTATCTTTCCAATTTATCAGATTTTGCAATATGATGATCTCAAGTCCTAAATCTAACCAAATAATAAAGAAACGGAAAAAGATGAGAGTGCAAGAGAAGCAATGAAACTTAAACTATTTCTAAGATGAACCATGCAAATGACATATATCAGGAATGAACCAATCTCAAATAACCAATTCTTGCTTAACCCTTAGTGCAATATCACAAGATGGTGCAATCTTCTAAGGCATCTAGATTTTCAAATCATAGACATTCATCCACAATCGAACTAAGCACAAAATAGATATATGGTCCAGGTTGACTTCACCAGCCTACTACAATCAGATAGTTGCTTGGAGTATAGACCAGAGATTGCTACAAACATTCCAAATATGAAATCATGAACATCATTCCACTATTCTGTTACAATATTTGCTTCAAGAAATTGACTACTGCTTCTACTACAAAATGCTCTAGCTCTTTTCTGTTCTAACTTGTCTCTATTATCTTCCTCCTAGCTGACTTTCAATGAGGCAAGAATGCCCTTTATAGCAAATTCTCAGGACATGTCGGCCCAACCAAACATTTACAAAATAAAACAGCCCAAAACAAGTTGGCCTTCGGGATTCAAAAATAAGGCACCCATTAAATGCCGATACATCATCAAGGTCAGCCTAGACACATTCCCCAATGTAGTCCGGATCAACACATGCCCCATAATAATAGGGAAGCACAAATCTCAAAATTGGCATTAATTACCACCTCCCTTATCCTTGTTCTGATCCTGCACTTTCAAAAATAATTTGTCCAACTCGGCAATAGGTGGCAAAGGTAAAACCTTAAGCCGACATTCAATGGCGCCAATCTCTTCTTTTGACTGTTTGACAATTTTATTCCAATCATCTTTGTGAGCCTGATACTTATCCATCACCGCCAGGTAGGTTGCTGCATCATCCAGCTGGTGTCTTGTTATTACATTTTCAGAGTCAAGAGCATAAACATCATGCCACCATTCCCTTAACTGTTCTAGGCTCAGATATTTAGGAGCAATTTTCCTCCTGCTAGTCATAATCTCAAAAAACACAATGCATCCATCATAAACTCTAGTTAGATCACCATCTATTTGTTTCTTTCATTTATGGATCTTTCTGATGGCTTTCTGTCAAATTTGTAAGGCCTTGAACCATTCCCAAGGTTCACTAAGTCTGGAGGAAGGAAGAATCCCATCTGTAGCCAACTGATCCTTACCATACCCCATAATCACTTTGGATTTCTGTAGCAGAAGATCAATATCCTCCTTGTCTTGAGATAACACATGTTCAAGTAGGTCTTTGGCTCTGACTGCATCCTTCCCAACTGAAAGGACCTCCTTAATTGCATCATCTCCTTTCACTTGTACATCTTTCAACCAATCTATTGCAGTTTGGGTAGAGGTTTTCATCCTTTCATTTTCATAAATGGTTTTCTTGGGCAAGAAACCAGGAGTAGTAGAGGAAGAAGGGTGGAGAGATTGCAGAGGCTTCATTACATCCTCCAAGCACTTCCTAAGCCTCTCATTTTACCTTTTAAGCTCATGTTTTGACTAGGTCTCTTTCCTTAGCCTCCCAATTATTACTGCACTGGACCCTTCATATTCTTCAATATCCTGTTCCATAGAAGCTGGTCCTAGATTAATAGTCTACACATTATAATCTTTTCTGGTGACCTCCTCTTTAGTTCTATCTACAGTAGGGGTGGCAATGTGAATGACCCTGTTACTCGCTTCATCTCTTTCTATCCTTGAAACTACCTTGGCCATCTTCTTCTTCTTTCCTTTACCAATCTTAGTTAACATCTCATCCCAATCAAGAGGAGTGTCCTCAACAATAACCTGTTTCTTCCTTGTAATCTCCTTTTCTAACCAATCCGGAACTACAGGATCCATCCAGATTTCCTCTGTTTCAATCTCTTCATGTTGTTCCAGTGTTTCATCTCTTCCTTTCTCAGGAGACTGCTCACCCTGATCACCTAATTTAGGTTCCTTTTCTTGCACAGGCGATGGGGTTCTAATAGGGGCATCCTCCTTTTCAGGTGATCCGTTACCTTTGCTACTTACCGGAGAATCTTCATATTGTACTAGTGGAGAAGGGTGTCTTTCTACATTTTCCGTTTCAAGCTCAGCTGCCGCACCAAAGAGTTCTCCTTCCTTGAAAGGTTCATCCTCTCCACTAGCCTCTTGCTCTTGATGGGCTATTTGCTCAGGTGAACTCAGTGAAGGGGAAGTAGCCTTAAGTTGCTCCACAACTGGTGCCTTCGGAAGAGGGTCCATCTCTTGCATAGTCTCCTTAGGAGATGGAGTCCTTGATCTCCTCGTATAAACTTTAGTCTTTTCTCTTGAACTTTCCACATCAACAATTGGAGTCTCATCCTTGGAGGTATCCTGACCTTTTCTCTTCGAAACCCTAGTTGTCCTTGTCTTCTTAGGCTGTGGAGGAGCATCTTCTTCTTCTGCTTTTTCAACTTCCTCTTCCTCTACAGACTTACCAATTTTCAAAGTTCTACTTCTTTTCTTCCCTTTTGGTTTTCTTTTTGGTTCTGGCTCACTTTCTTGAGGACCCCTGATTTTAATTTTGAAGGGTGAGCTCCCTTTAGTTTTTCCTTTGGGGTCATCTTCCCTGGATTCTTCTGAAGTGGACATAAGATTGAGATTTTCCATCAAATTAAAGGTACAGGGTACCTTCTCACTTTCCAACTCCCAAACCTTATGCTTCAACCAGGAAGTAGTAAATCTCATGACAGGCCCCATTAGGTCTTCTAGCTCAGTCACCTCATCATCATTCCAGTTTATCTCTCTGATTGATCTGTCTTTGACAGACTCATATGCATGGTCCTGCACCAGATTGCCGTCATCCTCTAACTAGTCGGGGATCAACTTAACATTGTATTGCCTTTTCACATCAACCAGAAGCCTAGAGTACCTTTTCTTTCTTGCCTCAAAATCATCTTTAATATTTTCCCAATAGTCTTCTAGGTCTTCCTTATGATGGTATTCTTTGGTGGCCTTCTTCTGTGCTTCCCCGGTGATATCAAAATTTGTCCTCTTGGAATGGAAGGAGAAACCATAAGCAGCTAGTTCATCCCTTGCCACATGTGCCGATTGGATGGAAGGGCACACCTTAGCTATACATATTTTGAGAGGCAAATCCCCACCAAAACCCGTTTTATGCTTTGCTTTCTTGACAATTGCATCAAAGTCACATATCTGTCTTACAACCTCCAATAGTACAATATGATCAGTCGGATACCTAGGCAACCTATATGGAGCAGCCTGACATCCGTCAATTCTAATGTAAGAGAAAGTGGGAAACTAAATGAACCGAGCCCCATACTTCTTTATCAAGTCCTTCGCTCCATCTGACAATCTTACATGCTCCGCATTTTGAAGCAACCTAGTAATATGCATTGTAAATGCATCGTTTGCTCTTCTGTAATCCCGGTGTCCTAGGTGCAATTCCGGGTATATGTCATAGATTACATCCTGTCCAAATGTTCCTTTTGGATTCAAACCCCTGTATGGGTAGAATCTAGCTAACACATACATCACATAGGAAGACATGGTGAACCTCTTTGTTTCTAAGACATCCCTCAGCTGTCCATCAATCACAGCACTGATGAGTCCTGCCCAAGGGTAATTAGTACCTTGTTCAATTTTATTGATCACATGGACCATCCAACTTTCCAACACTCCAACACTCTTCAAACCTGCCACTCTACTAAAATATGTGATGGCATCATATATGTCTGACCTGAATTTAACCCTGTGTAATTGCTTGGGCAGTTTTGAAAAATGGGACTTCAGTTTCTCCAACGAGGAATTAGTCATCTGTTGAGCTTTGGTGGGCTCATTCTCATAATATGTCTTGGCCAAATCCATGTTTAAAGCACACACAGAAGGAAAATCTGGCATGTCAAAGGCTTGAGCAATAGAAACAAGATTAAAATTCGCCAGGAATCTTCCTTCGATACTGACAATCCTTTGTGTGTCGAAGTCATACTACCGGGCACATTCTAGTATTAACTCATAGCATTGGATTGCAGGAGGGAACCCTGCCACATGAACTAATCCGGACTTCATCATTCCTTGCCACAGGACTGATAGATCCCTCTGAGCTGTTCTTTCTTTGAATTCCTCATATCGCCATGCTCCAACATTGGTGTCTGAGACCTCAGACCACACAGAAGATATCTTGCTTTCGGGCAGCTGACTCTTGATATCCAATCTTAATATTTCTGCTTTTGAAATGGAGGACCCCTCCATATCTCCTTTAGATTTCCCTGCAGCAGACTTGCTTGATTCAGCCTACAATTCACAAAAGAATGTCATGAGTATCTAATTATCATACATATTCCAATGCAAAGGTTAGCATAAAATCATATAAAGCAATAAAGATCCATCATTAATCATCAATCTCTGAAAATACGAAGAATGAAGCAATCCGGGAAAATGAGGTAAACCAGAAAAATCCAGTCGGGGTAGAATTTCGGAGAAATCCGACCCAGACGGATTCCTGCTGCCAAGACACCATACACCAAATAGATTGTTAGTACAGACAAAAGGTTATGATATTATCATGAAATTCATCTATTAGCAACAAGAAATCATCATTTAGCACTTTACCCTATTAGTCCTAGCCTCGAAAATCGAAAAGAATGAAATTAAGCAGGAAAATCAAAAAAATTCAGATAGGACGGATTTTCGTGGACAGGTTGGGACTCCAGAATTCGCTATACTCCGTGGAATTGGCCAAAACCAAGAAAATCTGGGTGCGCAGGAATTCCGTGGACACCTTGGAAACCCGACGACTGCTAACACGCGAACCATCAACTGAATGATCATGTAAAAACCTTGCTATTTGAGATTTAAATGGTCTAAAAATTGACTCCAATAAACAAGACCTCAAATGCACATGACTTCAAATTTCCAAAGCTTTCAAATGACTAATCTTCATGGCGAAACAATGATGCCCTAATTTTGATGACTAAGCTCTCCGCCATGAAAACCAGGGTAAGCTCGGGGTTTGAAACATTGTCCGTAAAGATCAATATAAAGCACTCTGAGGGTTCCCAAGGTAGGGGCTATTTGAATTTGGGCGCAGGATATGCAAATCACAATAAATTTATCAAGCCTAACAAAATCCGGGCAGAGCACCAAAAACCCTAACCTCGCCAGATATAACAAATTACGCACTTGGAAGAAAAATCCAGCCCCTAACACCACCCATACTTACACACCCGCCATATAATGGATAAACACAAGCACGAGCGATAAAGTTTTGGTGAGGAGTTAGGTCTAACCCTAGTTCGATAAATACAAAATCATAACCAAGCAAAGGCCGACCTAGGACAACTACCAATCGACTTAGAAAGATTCAATCATGATGCAAACAAAGGGAGGGGTCAGCGACAACTTACCATGGATTAGTCTAGATGAAACTTGAACTCGAGGAAGCGACTACAATATGAGTATTCCCTAGCAACGAAAACCTTGATCAGCGCTCAACCAATCCTCACTCAAGCAGCTCAGAATCAATGATCAAAGCTCGAATGAAGAATGAACTCAGACGCCAAAGCAGAATACAAGTGAATAATGAAATCAAAATGATGCCCAAAGACCCTAAATCCATCCACATTCGTGTCTGAGCAAAGGTACTTCAAGCATTAATGAGCGACAGGACATGTCAGAAAAAACCGGAAACCCAAGCCCATGACGAAATTTTGGAAAAAACCAAGACACACGGAAAATCCAGATAAACACAAATTCCGCGGATATGGCAGAAACCGGGAATTTAATGAAGTTTAGGATTTTGACGCAATTTGGGAAAATTTGCCAAAACTGGAAAATCCCAGATTCAAGCAGAAACCCAGATTCGGAAAATTCAGCAGTAAACGGGCAATGAACCAACGCCCGGGAAAATCCGCCAGAGCTAGAAAATCCCGGATTCAGGTGAAAACCTGGATTTTCACTGAAACCTAACTTTAACCAATTCAAGCCTCAAAGCAAGACCAAAGCCAGTAAGACCAACATCTCGGGACCTCGAAAAGACAAGTCCAATAAAACCAAAGGTCAAAAGACATTATCAAAAGAGGGTCCCTACTCTAAGTGGGGCGTGTGTGCAAAACTGCACAATAGGTAGGCTTCCACCTGCTACTGTATGAACAATGCCTGTTGTTGATCATGTTGTTGTGCTAAGATTTGTGCTTATTTTTGTGCCTGTTGTTGTTCCAACAACGCTTGTTGTTGTACTTGTTGTTGGGCTGCCAAATGGGATACTTCTTGCTGCTCTTGATATTGCTTTATTGCTTGCTGATATGCTTGCAATTGCGCTGCTTGTCTTTGTGCAAGAATTTGTGCTTGTGCTTGTGCATGCTGTGCTTGATATTGGGTATTGGGCATTTTCCTGAGCTTGAGCTCATGCTTGTGTTTCTTGTGCTTGGGATTGTGCTTGTGTCGCTTGTTGTAATAGAATTTTTGCTTGAGTAACCTTTTGTTCTTGCAATGCTTGCTCAACTTGTTGTTGTTGTAGTAAAGCTTGGGCTTGTTGCACTTGTAATGCGGCTTGTGCTGCTTGGGTAGCTTGAGCAGCTTGCTGAGTAACTATTTGTGCAACTTTTTGGTTTTGTACTTGTTGGAATCCTCTTTGAACAACAACTTGCAATGTTGCGTTGTATTGGCTTGATGTGTTGGAAGTTGGTGGTGGTTGGGGTGGGGGTGGTGGTGGTGGATTTGGAATAGCATTTGTGAAGGTGGTGAGTGGTGATGTCATGTTGGTGTTTTGAGTGATGGGTGCTAGTGTTGATGTGGTGGTTGGTCCTTGAGATACCATGCTTTGTGATGTTATGGGGGTGTTTGATAATGTTGCAATTGCTTGTTTGTTTGTCATTTGTTGTTGTGATGTCGACGACAAATTTTGAGCATTTGGCATAATGCTTTGATTGATATTTGGTATGTTGGTTTGGTTGATAGTTGGGAGAGGGGGAAGCCCTAAACCAAGGAGTGGTGTGGATGATAATGGAAATGGTGGAAGAGGTGGAAATGTGAGGGGTGTGAGCTCTTGCAAGAATGTTGTGGTGTCAAATATGCCCCCTGGTCTAAACATATCTCCCTCCTCTTGCGAATTTGTGAGGAGAGAAGCTTGAGGTGTCATGTGAAAGAATGATTATGATGGATCATGATGGAAAGTGAGAGGAACATTCTTATGTAATGGGTTTTCAAGTATTTTTTGTTCCAATTTGGTATTTTCTTCCAAGTTTTGATTATTAACAAGGGGGTTTGTTTGAATAGCATTGAGAAATGCATTTTCCTTATTAACATTGGGTTGGGTTGGAGTGAAAGATGATGAGATTTGCAGAATGTTTTGGGTGATGTTTTGGGATGGGGGTGTAGATGAGATGGGAATGGTGGATGAGATTGGAGGAAAAGATGTCTCCACTATAGTACTCACATCAAAATCCGAAGGTAACTTGGCCCCTTGTTTTGCTAGCTCAAGCATGTATAACGAAGGGTTAAGCCTCATCATGATGTTGATGATTTTATGGTTCTCTGGATTTTGGAGCATTTCAGTTATTTCTTCGTGAGACATTCCAAAGGTAAGATCCTCTCCTTGGTCTTCCTCTTGTGGATTTTGTGATGATGATATGGTCAAAGGATTACTTGATTCAATGGGATTTATTTCAACGTTTGTTTGGCTAAGATCGCTTGAAGCAGGTGTTTCTCTATTGGCTTCCATACTCTTCTTGTATTGAGATCTAGTTTGAACCATAAAACAAGGATCAATCTTTGAGAATAGGAGAGATGAATCTCTTGGTTCTGTGGTTTGATCTTTACTTTATGCCCAAAGTAGAAAATTTTAGGATATCTTGAGGATCAAAAGGTGTGATATCATGATGATGCAAGGGATGGATGATGTAGATGTTTTGGCTTTTGATAAATCTTGAAGGAGATACTAGGATTTTAGGACCTTTGGATAGGTTTCGGATTTTTTATTTTGATTTGATTTTGGATTTGAGATTTTGTCCTTGATTTTGATTTTGATTGCTTTTATTTTGAACAAAAAGACCCTAAGATGTTGGATGATGATCTAAGGGATAGATTTTTTCAAAGGATGATAATTTGAATATGTGCGGGGAGAAGGATGCATCTACCCACACCTATCCAAACAAGATGATAGTTTTACTAAGCAAACACAGAAGGATTCATCTACATATACTAAGCAAAACAAGATGATTTTGATAACTTTGACTAAGCATATGCAAAAGGATGCATCTACACATACCTAGCCAAAGGTGATTTTGATAATGTTTTCAAGGATTTAATCTCAAGGATTTGGATGATTTTTATTTTTCCAAAAAGCCTAGCATTAAGGATGATTCCAAGATTTTCCAAAAGTTGATGATGAGATGATTCTTGTTTTGATGGATGAAGGGTGGATGAAAAGATTTTGATTTGCTTTGATCCTAATATGAACCTATAAGAGACACTTTGTTTTCCTAGACCTAGGTATTGAAGAGTATACAATGCTTCTATAGACCTTTGTGACCAAGAAATGATTCCATTTGAACATACATTTTTGGATTTTGAACCAATGATTTTTTGCTTTGGGATTTGGAATTTTTGAGAATCGTGAGTCTCCAACACACATGAAAGTTCATTTTTCTTAGCTTTGCTTAATGGATTTATTTTACCAAAACACTTTCTTTGATTAAGTTTTCAAAATAAGATGTCCAATGTCTTAATTTCTTCAAACCCCACAAGATATGTCATGTGGAAGTTCGATGAACTTAAGGCAAGGGTTTTCCTATTGTTTACTTAAGTAGAAAAATCGAGATGTAATCCGATGTTTAGAAACCTCTAAGGATGTAAGTCCCAAGGGCAAGCAATAACATATGGATTGAGTCAATTATATTTGTCTCCAAAAGGGTTTGAAGTTTGGATGAAGATGTTAAGTGTTTATTTTCAAGAAGTTTTCGAACAAGCAACGCATTTTGTAACCCAAGAATAAGTACAATCCTATGGATGTGTAAGACAATATTTGTTGGATTCCCACTTGGACAAGTCCAACTATGCTTATCTTTAGCAAATGGTTAGATGTTTGACCCCACTGGATCCCCTCCACAAAACTGACTTATACGGGGCAACCAAGAATCAACACCCATGAAACTCCCATGGCATGTTTTCCATTTCTACTAAAAGACTATAAAGGTGTGGGGTGGCTTCAGAACAACCCTTCTTGTACCAACAAATAGATTAAAGGATTTTGGAAAATTCTAGCACATGGGTTTTAGTAAGGACTTTCTGTTTGTGGAGATTGACCCATGCGAGAAGAGTCCCCTTTCGGATCCATCTTGTCAGAATCAACCGCGTGATATTGGCGTTTACTCCAATACCCACATTTATATACCGGTTGGAAATACTCTTGGCTTTAGAGTGTTACTGGTTGAGTCATTCCCTTGGGTGAGTACTTTTTCCCCAAGGTAGGCCCTCTAGGATAAACAAAAGCGAATAAGGAACAATAATCGTAACTCGATCAATCCTTATTGGCAACAAAGAGAGAGAATATACGAAACAATACCCCCACTCACACTAGCACAAGATTTTCTTCAATTTTAAAACCCAAATCAAAGTGTGGAGGTGATTGCTTTGTCTCAACCTAAAATCATGAAAAAGTCCTTTTAATTCTCAAAATCACTATAAAGCGTGAGAGAAGAGCATATGTCCTTTTTCAATGAATTTAGTTTAAGCCTTCACAAAAACAAAGTTGCACTTGTTCTTTTTAAATCCACAAAGCAAAATGTGAGTTCTTTTTAAGAACCAAAAGATAAATGATATACATTTTATTCAATTTTGTTATCCAAAGAAACAAACTCTAGTATGTTTGTGGTCCTAATGTTCATTTTATCCTTTTGCAAGAAATGAAAAGATTCTTTTTAAACCCAAATGAAATTAGTGTCCTAAGGAAGAAGTGATAACAATTTCTTAAAAAGTGTTAAGCAAACACTAAAGTGTTCAAAAACACTTTGATTTGATGAAACATCCTCTTCATACTTCTCCTTTCTTCGTTTTCAATTTCCAACCTACAAGGGAGAAAACCAATCAGATTCTAGAAAATACAGAGATTAAAAAGCAAAAAACAGAAGACAAATTGATCATTAATCAAAAAGCACGTGCTAAAATTTCTTTTCCACTTTTTACTCCCTACTAGCAACACAACCTGTGACTGCATGAGAGTTTCATTTCTCAATGGTGCCCTCACAGCACCGCTTACTAATCAGCGTCGCTCTGTGTCAGGACAGTGAGCTCAACTGCGTCACATTTTTTTGCCTAGCGTCACAGTTTGGTTTTTTTTTCGAAGTTCCTGTAAGTCAACTAGTCAAGTGGCGGAGATTATAATTCAAATTTTTTGGCAGGATGAGTCCAGTGTCGTACTTTGAGTTTCCCGTGGTGCTATATAGTGACGCTGAAGAGACAACGGTGCCAAAACAGCGACACTGAGCTACCAACATTGGAATTTTTCTATGTATGAAAAAAATGTAGAAATTTGTGAGAAAAGTGATAAAGAATGATATCCAACCCTCCTTCTAGCACCAAATGTGCGAACCCCAATCCTAGTACTTACAAAACAAAGAGGATAAACACACTAAGTTAGATATTGCAAGCATGAACAAGGATTCCCCATGAAATCTATTTACAAACTTCAAATTAGGAAAGAAAACAATGAAGAACACAATAAAACAATAAAATGTGGATTCAATCCTAATTAAAATAGCAAACACATGATCCCATGGGGGAATTGGTGCCCCCTTTCCCAATTCTTAAGATGCAAGCTTGATATTTTGATGATGATTGATCCACTTTGATGGTGAAGAATGAGAACTCCAAGCCAAAATTTGCAAAAACCTAACTAAGAACTCAATGGTGATGGATGGAAATGGCTAAATATTTTTGCATAATAACTTTGCATAATTTGTGGATGATCAAATGAGGGTATGAGATATTTATTTATAGAATGCCAAGATGGATGAATGTCCAAATTTTAGAAATGTGGGACTAACATTCATCCAATGGCATGATGCCACTTGTCATTCTATGAATGGATGAAGGATGTGCAAGATTTGGGGATTGTGCCAATAAGTGCATATTTTTGAATTTCAAATTTGTTGAAATGACTTGCAAGAGGGAAGAGAAATTGCAATAAACTCCACTTGGCTCAAGACATAGGACATGTAAGATGAAGTTATTGCCTTATTGGATGTACATGTTGACTTGTAATTTTTGAATTCAAATTTGGAGAATATTCCAAAAGATGCCTTGTGAGGAAAATGGAGATTTAATAAATGAATTAAATCTATTTTCATGTGCAACTTGCAAAATCTAGAGGATGGGACATGATAAGAGATTAAATTAATCAAGAGTTAATTAATTTAATAGGAGATTTAGATGATGTGACCTATTTGACTCAAATTTATGAATTTATTTAAATCAAATAAGAGAGGAATATGATAAGAAATTAATTAAATAAGGATTTTGATTTATTTAATTAAAAGAGATGGTATTAGATTAAATAAAAAAGGGTTTTAATTTATTTAATTTAATGGATAGACTTTAGAGATTTAATCAAATAAAATTAATTATTTAATTAAATAGGGATAATTAGATCAGATGGATTGATTTAATTAACAAAAGAGGTGTCTTAATTAGATAAAATGATTTATTTAATTGAGAAAAAATGATGAATTTAATTAGATAAGGATATTTGATTAAATGGTTAGACCGAGGGATTATTCAGGATGAAACGATGTTAGTAGTCGGGATCAGATGCACAATGTCAATCGGTATATTTTACGTGTCTACATTTTACCCCTCTTTGAATCAATGTACTTGTTATGTTGGTTCAAAGAAAAGCGATCTCGATCAAAGCCAAATTTTTTGATATTTTAAAAACTTTCCCCACTGCTGCTTGGCGATAGAAAACATGCCATTATAATGTCCCCTCAAGAGATTGGATGAAAATTTCAATTTTTGGGTGATCTCGCGAAAAAAGAGGACAAAGTACCCAATATGTCCAAAAGGGCTCTAGGAGACTAAAAACGTGTCTAAACGCAATAAAATGTTGAAAAACAAGCCTCAACTGGATATAAATTGGTTCGGGGGTCCAAAACCCTAGCAGAACAACCAATTAGGGTGAAAAAACCCTAATTTTTAGGCTTAAAAGGGGCCCAAGGGGTCACTTTCAAGTCATTTTCAAACACCTCCAATAGCAACCTTGAGATTTGAGCTCTAACTTCCTGACAATATGGCCACATGGTCATCATCTGGTCGATCCTGTGCCTCGCTGAACTAACGCTGGACTCACCCTGGCAGGTATCTCTCCATCATATTATGCTCTCGCCCCTGCATGAAGCGGTCCTGGCGGGTAAAGAAAATCTGCTCTGCATCGTTGGCCCATCTAGGACGACCAAGGTATGGATGCCATGTGAAAACCTGCATCTCATCTAGGACCCTCCTCCAGTGAGAAATCTCGTGCTCGCCCGTGTGTTTAAAGGACACACCACCTCTGTAACATCACACTAGGGGATCATCAGGCCCCATCGGTACTGCAATGATTTGCAGCTGAAGAACAACAATGTGCTCCCACACCCACACATGGAGGAGTGTAACACCTACCCTGAGTGCTTTGTCGTTAAGGTAGACGTCTCGTGTAAATCCATGTAGAGTGAAGCAAGAAGAATAGGCCCCCAAGCAAAATGAACTGGCATGTCGCGCATCGCCATGCACTCCCAAAAGAGTCCCCAACCAGGACTGAAATACTGGCCCCGTCGATCTAGGGCAACGAGACCTGAAATAATAGCCGCAACCATGAGGTAGAAAGGAAAGGCTAGAGCCCTGTGATGCTCAAGCTCGATTTGACCCTCACAGTAGATAACATTCTCTGTAGTGAGGACTGTGTGATAGGCATCCCATTCACCATCCATATTATAAATAACGCGTCGCCTATGAATCGACAATATGAGGATCTGCCACATGTCCTCTAGGGTGATGGTAGCCTCACTAGTAGGAAGGTGGAAGGACGATGTCTCACTATGCTATCTCTCAGCAAGTGCTGACATCATCTCAAGGTGGGTCTGCATGGGCACTGCGTATGTAATATACCATAGGCCCATGTCCTATAACCGATCCTAGTCCCTGTCACTAAGGTCTCACAGATAACCAAAGATCTGCCACGATCTATTCTCCTGAGAATAGAGCTCCCTCCCTGCATCCTGCATTAGGACAGGTGACCATGTTAAATTTTTTGAAAAATTTCATTTCGAATGTCCAAAAAACCATCCCAGTGTCACTATCTGTGAAGGTGTCACAGTTCAAAATTTTCAAACTACGACACTGGAGCACTAAAATCTGAAAGAGCACTGCCGCAGTGCACTTTTTTGACAAGTGGTGCAGTTTGGGAAGATTCCTGTTTAATAGAGCACCACCGCGTCGAACTTTAAAATGACCCCGCTGGTGGGGGCATGAGTGTCGGAGTTTGAAATTTGTTTTCAAACTCCAAATTCCACTGCCACAACGCAATGTAACACCGAGCAATGTAGTTTGTTCTTTGAGCGGTGCTATATAGCACCGCTGTAGAATAACTAAGTTTAAAAACAATAAATGAGCGTGAAAAAATGAAAAACGAAGCTCAAGTAAGGATCACTTACCGGTGCCCCAATGTTGGGTGGTCGCTGGTATGTCTGGGCTCGATCAGAAATATGCATCAAGAGCCATTGTTGCGCCATCTTGTAAGAATGTCAAAGCTCAAATCTTAGAATTGCTAAAGGGTGGTGTGTGAAAATGAATTGAAAGTGACCCCTTAGAGCCCTTTGAAGCCTAAAAATGAGGGTTTTTCCACCTTGTTTGGCTATCTTGCTAGGGTTTTGAACTCTTGAAACTATTTTTGTCCAGTTGAGGCCTATTTTACATCGTTTTATTGCGTTTAGATATGTTTTCGGCCTCTTGGAGCCTTTTTGGACCTGTCGGGCACCTTGTCCTCTTTTTTTTTTCCGTGAGATCACCCAAAAATAAAAAAATTCATCCAATCTCTCGAGGGGGCAATATATTGGCATGTTTTCTCTCACTAGGCAATAGTGGAAAAAGATTTTGAAAACAATTTTTTTTAGCTTTGATCGAAATCGTTTATTCTTTGAACCAACACAACAAGTGCATTGCTTCAAAGAGGGGAAAAATGTAGACACGTAAAATGTACTAATTGACATTGAACATTTGATCCTGACCAATAACATCATTTCATCCTAGATCATCCTTTGGTCTAACCATTTAATCAAATACCTTTATCTGATTAAATTGATCAATATTCCTCTCTTAATTAAATAAATTGGTAATATAATTAAGTCATCCTTTCTCGATAATTAAATTAACCATTCTGATCTAATTATCCCATTTAATTAAATAATTAATTTTATTGATTAAATCTCTAAAGTCTATCTATTAAATTAAATAAATTAAAACCTTATTTAGTTTAATCTAACATCATCTCTTTTTAATTAAATAAATAAAAAATCCTTATTTAATTAATCCTTTTTTCACATTCTTCTCATATTTGATTTAAATAAATCCACAAATTTAAGTCAAATAGGTCACATCATTTAATCCCTTCATTAAATTAATTAACCTTGACTATTTTAATCTCTTCTCATGTCACATCCTCCATCTTTTACAACTTGCACATGAAAATAGAGTTATTTGATTTATTAAATCTGTATTTTCCTCAACAAGGCATCTTTTACGAAATATTCTTCAAGTTTGAATTCAAAATCCAAGTGGACTTTGTCCTTCCAACAAGGAATTTACTCCACCTACAAAGTCCTTTTTCCTTGAGCCAAGTGGCATTCAATGCACCTTCTTTCCCTCTTACATGTCATTTCAACAATATCAAAATTCAAATATATGCATTTATTGACACATTCTTCAAAACTTGCACATCCTCCATCCACTCACAAATTGACATGTGGCACTTTTTCATTGGCTAATTCTGAGTCCCACATTGCTCTATTTTGGACATTCTTTCATCTTCTCATTCTATAAATAAGAGGCCAATCTCCTCATTCTATCATCCACAATTTGAGTAAACTTATTATGCTCAAATTATTAACAATCTTCATCCATATTATTGAGTTCCTGGCTAGGTTATGCAGATTTTTCTCTTGGAGCATTCATCACTCATCAACAAAGTGGATCAAATTTCTTCATCAAATCACCATTGCATCATTGGAGTTGGGAAAGGGCCAATTTTCACATCAAATTGGCACCAATTCCGTCAAGATATTAGGGGTTTGTTTGCTTTAGAATAGGATTTAACATGTTTTCAAGTTTCATTTGTGTTCTTCATGTTATTTACTCTCTCTTTTGTAAATCAAATGAATTTCTTGAGGAATCTACATTCTAGCTTTCTTTCAATCTAATTTGTGGTTCATTTCTTGTGTTATTGTTGGTGTAGGATTTAGGTTTGACACAAATAGGTTTTGCGGGGACTTGAAATCCCTAACAAGCAAATGAAAGATAGAAAAAGAAAAAAATACAAATAATCAGCAGCCCAACATCAATAGTCTACCAAAAGATAGACAAGACGCAACAGACTGAAAACAACAACAAAGGGACAAAAACCCTAAACAACTCACAAGGATCTTAACCCATAAACAAAATTACAAGACTGCCTGAATCCGCTAAGCACCAAACACAACTAGCAGCCACAAAAAGGTTGCGACAACAGCCTTCAAGATCAATCATTTTTCCCCACCTCCCTACCTCAATAAGAGAGCAACAAGGAAAAACCCAAGCAGTGTAAAACACCAACAAAGCCCCACTTCCCAAAGGAAATAGAGAGACCAAACACCCCACCTAAATAGGGGTAATGGGAAACACAACAGAGCATAGCCAAGCAACAACCTTCCAACAACACCAAAAAACATGAATAGACAACCCAACCTCCACCTCTAAAAGAGAGGGCTCCCCTCTATAGGAGGGGATGAAATGAAACCCCTTACCACCAAAACCATGACTCTCCATGCCAAAAAATATCCACCTCAATAGAATCCAACACTCCACCTCAATAGGAGCCATCTCCCCCTATATAGGAGACATCAGCTGAAGAATCTAGGAAATAGTTTCAGTAGGAAGGGTTGACAAGACATCCCTTAGTAGCTCAAGCATCAGGTGCATGCAAAAGAACCAAAAACCTCCTCAAAGAGCTCACACAGTTGGGTTGAAAGATAAAACAAAGTGCATAACCTAGCCATCAACAAACAAGCATCAACTTGGACTAAGTCCAATAGAGCCAAGACGCGCATCTCCAAAAACCTCACCCATTGGAGGAACCACTAGAAGAGGCTAAAGTAACACAACCTACAAACAACATTTTGCAAGAACCCAAAACACAAAGCTTCAAGGAAACCAACAAGAAACTCCCCACAAAGAATAGGGAAGTCAACCTCCAAGCTCCCCAAACTGCACTTCTTCTTAGAAAAGAAGAAAACATAGTGGCAAAAGGAAACTTAGGCCAGAAGACCACCAAATACAAAGTCTTAATCTTAGAATGAACAAGAATAACCAATCCCCAGGAGGAATAGGGTGTCCTAGACAACACAAAAGTAAGGAGAAGGCCCAACAAAAGAGCACACCAAGCAACCTTGACATGCTGGTCAAAGTCAAAGAGGGGCCAAAACTTTTCACAAATAGCTAGAGGAAGACACCCCCAAACCAAAAAGAGGGGAAAAGAAGGACCCAAAAAATTTTGCAAATGAAAAACCCCAAAAAAGAGCCACGGAACACACTAAAAGCATGGGAGAAAGATGACCAAGAAGAAGCAATAAGAAGATTAGGCCAACATGAAGAGTCCCTAAGCCCTCCTACTATGCTAAGTAGGAGCAAAAAAAAGCCCAATCTTTAGCCAAACTTCCTCAATGAGATCACCGCACAAGCTAACCCACCAAAGGGATGACACCCAGAAAAACAATAGGCAAGGCAACCAACACAAAACCCCAACAACAATAGCACCAACCAAAACTGCCTTTGAGAAACTAGCTCCTCCCAAGCCACACAGGCCACATAGACCCAGAGCAGAAGCAAGTACATTTGACTTAACATCCACAACACCCACCTCACTGACAACATAAGACAATCAACAAACACCCGAGCAAACCCGAGCCAAATTCACTCGTAGAAAAACCTCCATAGAGGAAAATGGCTCGTTTTCATCCTCATATGAACCTCCATCTCCTTCATTGCTCTCAAATTTCAAACAACCCTTGTCTCTACTCTTCCCATCATTAAGGTGGTTGTTGCTCTCCATGAGTTACAAATTTCTAATAGCAAAGGTATTTCCAACCTAGCTATAGAAGGATATTCTCGTAACACCATAAAGATGTTAAATGGAAAAGCGTCTCCATGTTGGTATTTGTGAGATCTTATCACTAAGGCTTTCCTTGAAATCATGGATATAGGGAATTTCCATATCAATCATGTGTTTCATGAAGGGAACAAGGTGGCAAATGGGATAGTGAATCTTGGAGCTTATGTGGAAAATATGAAAATCTAGGAGGATCATTTAATGATCTCATAAAATGTGATAATGCTAATGAATAATGAAGAAAATGCACTTCACACTAGAAGCTAAACTGAATCCCCATCAGTTTCATTATGACAACACATACTACCTAAGCTGCATGAAGGAAAATAATTCCCTCCCCTAATCATAATTACAATTTAGAACCACCTACCACTGCTATTTGCAATTGGTGTTTCATGAGAGTTTTTATTAACCTCCATTCCTCTGATATTGTGACTAGAAAGATGGGAGGGGATTTGGTCTAGGAGGAACCAGGGACTTCCTCAAAATGAGAACTGAATGGGAGGGAGATGACTTTTGGAATTAATTATTTGTAGCCTCAATTCTTCAAAAAGGAAAGGTCGAGATTCCTCCTATACCTCAAGGCCATGCAGAGGGCACAATTCCCCAACAATATTCATTAGCTCGCCAATATCTCTGGAAGGCCCATAAAAAGTATGGTAGGGGTCTATTCTTTCACCTCCAATTTGAGAAATTTCCAATTCCTTGGAGCTCCTCAAGAAATCTAATTGGAGGAAATTACTCTCCTAGGAAAAGTCAAAACTTACTTTCTAGCCTTGGCTAAGATGTTTGAGAAGTGATCTAACATTGAGAAAGAGGTTGAGGTTCTAAATTCTACTATGGAACCTATGAGGAGAGAAACAAATTCAGGAAGAGGTGGCTACCTTGTAAAGAAACTGGGAAAAAACCCTTCACAACATGATAGGATAATGTCAAGTATAGTAAAGAGACAGTGAAGAATACTTTTGTCACCATTCAAGTTTCCAAAAGAGGTAAAGTATATCAAGGTAAGAATGATGGGGATGATCTTCTGGATGAGGCTTAAAACAATTCCAAAAATAAGGGAAATAAAGTGGAAAGTTCTACCTCCACCCTATTGATGATGGTTGTAACAAGAAATAGAAGGCTATGTCCTTCAAAGAGCAGCTTCAATTCATTGTGAAAGAATGACGGGCTATCAAGGGTCTACGACTATTGGGTGATTATTAGTTGGTTATGGATTTGCATTGGTCCTTGTCTGTGTCTATGCTTTTTGTTTTTCAGCTGGTCTTTTCTAAGTATATTTTTTTAGTTTTATGGTTGTCTCACATCTTTTGAGCTCCTTTTGCTTGGTATTTATGGTTGTTTTGTAGTGGGTACAAGAACCACTTATTTTTATCTTAATCAAAATAATTCATCAATTACTTGAATCAAAAACTTTTCTTTTATGGTGTACTAGTTTATCTCTTTGTATTCCTAACACATCCTCCAAGTGTCATCTTACTTGTGCACCATTACAACTACAGAGGAGTTAGCACTCTAAATATGCTTGAAAATTATTTCTTCTAGCATAGCCTAAATCATCTTCTCAATCTAAAATTTATATACATATGAATATGTATAGGGTCCAATGCTATGAGGTTGGCTTCTTGTAGTAGTTGAATCATGAGAATGATCTCTTTTAGGATGTAATTATTTTGTAAAGCACTAAAACCTATTGAGTACTTATCTATAATTGCTTACAAGTCTATTGGGGTTAAATCATTCGAGTGATATTCTTATAATGAAAATAATTGGACCAAAAACTCATTTCCCCCCTTGTTAAGCATATTTTTTATTTAGTGAAAGCTTACTATCTATGGAGAATTTGCATGCACTCTTCTTAGTTCTAATATCCTTCCTTCTAAGTGAAAGCACTTGAATAGCTCTCAACACTTTATCTCAATTGTTTCCAACATAGTAATCCATTGTACTTCCTATTGGGACTCAATTCTATTATACTAAATTTTTCTTGAGTCCCTTCTTGTTTTCCCCTTTTCAACCCATTTGTTAATAACCAATTTGAGAAATTTAATCATGGGTGGTATTTTGTCAAAATTTCTTAGCACAGTTGGGTAGAGCATGAAAAATTAGGTCTAGTTGCTTTTTAAATTTTTGCAAGATTCTTTAAGGATAGAAAGAGTATCCTTTGTAGGTTTTCTCCTTCTATCCAAATGAAGTCAATTTCTCCACAATGTCCTATTTGGTCTTATTTCCCTTCAAGTGTTAGTTCAATTATTGATTCCCACAATGGTTGAAAAATTAGAGAAAATGGATAAGTGTTTGTCTCATGGGAATCCATCATCCATCCGAACCTTCCCTTTGGCATGCTTTCATCTTGTTCAATTATATTTTTTTTCTTTACAAGAAAAGTATGCCCATCCAGTTTTGCAAGATTTTCCATGTGAACAGTACATGTCGACTTACTGATGCGTTCCTTACAAGTGTAGTTATTTTCCAAATCGACCAAGTTTTGTGGGAAGATGGAACTCATCTTGTCACATCCATTCCTAATTATTTCATCTTCCTTTGCAAAATTTTCTAAGTGAACTTCTTCCAAGTGTACTTATTCATTGCACTTCCATTTCCATGCATCATTCACCTTGTGGAATTTTCCCATCCATCTAAAATTTTGTTTCCAAAGTTATTCAATTGGTTCAGATGCCTTTGTCCACATATCCACTTCCATTTCATTTTCCTACATCTACTTGTTGATGATGTCATGCTTACATTATCCCACCTTTCTTATGTCATCATGACATCACCTCATCCAAAGCGCCCATAATCCTTTGATGATGTTACATTGATGTCACCCTTGGCGTCATCATTAATGAAACTTTTCATTCAGGGGAATTATGAAGTTGGAGGTTCAGATGCCTTTGCTGGCATGAGCTTGTTGGGGGTCATTATTTTGTAAAATTTTTGATGGAGGTCCCTAACCCACATGAATTTGATAGAGAAAAATAAGTCCAAAAGGGAGTTTTGTGGGTAAGTCAATGTGAGCTGACTATTTATCCAATGAGTGAAGTTCACTTTTGTTAGCACCCCATAATTTTATGTTTCATTCTATGCTTTAGCCATATTTTCCCAAATTTATAACCGATATGAGATATCTTTCATGGAATTTTTTTTTTGAAAATATATTAGTACCAATGGGTAGAGCACCACAATTAGGCCTATTTTATTTTTGATTTTTTTAAAATTCATGAAGGACCAAAATTTATGCTCATGTGAGTTTTCTTCCTCCATTTAATTATGTCTAGTTCAACTAGAAATCCTCGTAATAGGTTTTGTAAAGTTGAAAAAAATAGCTAAGTGTTTCCATTACAAAATCTTGATGTCTATTTGAACCTTCCCTTTAGCCCATTTTGGTCAGGTTCACTTAATTTTTCCCACTTTGTAGAAAAGGTATGCCAATTGGGCTTTGTAGGATTTTGCATGCGAACCAACTCGTTTTAACATCTTGATGGTTTTCTTGCAATTTCCACTTGCTCATATTTTTCCTAAAAAATTATAGTTGTTTTCAAATTGGTTAAGTAAATTTTTTTGGGTAGATGGATCCCATCTTCTTACCTCAATGATACCATCATACCTTGCATAATTTCCCTTTCCATCTAAACCTCCATTTTTCTAGGTTCTCCATCTAGTTCAGATGATCTTTTTTGTAAGCTTGTTCCACATCATTTTCTTGCATCAACACCTTGATGATGTCATGCTAATATCATCCCACCTTGTTTATGTGATGTTGATTTCTTATGAGGGACTTTCCATCCAAACCAGATATTATGTTGTTTTGGTAGATGCACTTAAATTTTTCACATGAGGTACTTGGAGGCCAATTTAATGCAACAACCCCATTGGAGGATATTGTTTTTCTTCATCTCATTGGTTATGTTTTTCTAGTAGGGTATGATGTTTCAGGGATCCTAGGGTCATTAGGAGCTTGCAGAGATAGCAATAGGGTTCAAATTTATCTTCTTGGGGCCTGAATATTTTCCAGGGTGCATTGGTTTGCTTTTCCTGCTAAATGACATTGTGATCTCTTCCATGAACCCAATTTTCAAACCACATCCTAATCTAGGTCGAGTTTCACATCCTCAAGGGGGTTGAATTTTTGCAACATGTGAAAATAAAAGGAATAAATCCAAACTACCTCCATTAACCCTCAACCAACACTATAGCTACCTTGACCTCAATCCAAGGACATTCCCTAATGGTATTTATTACATTTCAGGCATGGATCTAGGGGATTTAGTGGCTCCCATAATCCATTTAATGTTTTTCTGGCATGTTACCCTTCTAGGATGTTATTTCAATGGATTTCATGGGTGATTTATCCTAGTCTTACACTCAAATGCATGAATCATTCAATGATAAGGTATGACATAGGTTAGAATTTTTTTTTGTATGTCTCTTATTAATCAAACCCTTTTTGAAACTGGCACATTTCATTTGAGTGTCAAATGAGGTTGTGGCTAGGGTTTTCCTTGTCTTGACCTTCTAACATTCCATAGGAATCCATGTCATGGGTATATATACCTTGGCATCCATTTTCAAAAGAGGGAGAATATAAAAAAAGGATAATATTGTTGGCAAGGAGAAGCATTTAAGAGTGGGTAGAAGAGAGATATTCACATGAAGCCATAAAATTTCAATTTCTTGTTTTGGGTATAGAATTGTTTGCATTGTAATGATCTTGGCTTAACCCAAAATTTGTGATAACATATGTAACCTTTGTAGATCAACTAATTAAAGTTAGAAACAACCTTCATTGAGTGTGTCCATATGTATGTTATGCATTTCATGATGTGTGTTGTTTAGTTGGACAAAAAAATGACTATAAAATCCTTACAAATACTTTGAAAGGTATTTGTACAACATAATAAAATAAATGTATGTGCATGCATCTAGATTACTAAGTAGAATCTTTTAGTATTCTGCAACTACCTATGGTTTTTATGAATGTATGTTTAGAGCCCAACTTGCTTATGCATTTTGTGAATCCTAGTATTTTTGTGGTCTGTTGATTAATGCATAACCTTAGTTTCAATTGTTACATATTTTTGTATGAACATAAGGAATCTATTTCTTGTTCAGATAAAGGCACCAGTCTATTATTGGCTACCTCTCCTCATCATCCTAAACACACTCAAAATCAATCATCTCAAACATTTTTTTGTCTATATTAGTTTGTTTGTTCTATCACCATGTCTGAGTGTTTATAAAATTTAAGGGGTTGTCACAAAGAACATTCTTATACACTCATATGGTAGATTTTTTTTCAATAAGGTTCTTATCTTTACATATCCAAACTAGCACATAGGTACATTGTGACATTACTATTGGGATACACTATGCAATGGGTATAGTTTGTTATAAGGGAGTGTTTAAGTCTTTGAATCATCATCCAACACCTCAAGGAAACCCTCTTGGTCTTGCAAAGATAAAATTGAAGGAGTTCTTACCCACATCAACCATTGGCCATTCATTGTCTAACATGTAGACAGGTTTGTGGTAATATTTTTGGGTTTGACACCCTTGGTGCTTGGGAGATTATAAAACCTTAGGGATTATGGGTTTGCAACTTAGATCACTAATAAAATTGTATCATTTCCAAGGAGAAGTTAATCAATAATTGAATTGAAGAACTAGGTTAATTAGTGACCACAATGCGGCCAAGAAAGTGTTGGTCTTTGGTTTGTGAAATCAAAAGCTTGATAAATTTTATTATTTCTCCTTTAAGAAGTGACAAATCTATTAAGGAAGATCTATAAATTTGTATTAGAAATAAAATAATGGAAAAAGAGAAACAATCCAAAAGTCAAGAAATGCTTGAGGTTGGTTCTTTTGATGCAAGAAATATAAAAATACAAGTAATTCCCCTATACATAATCCAAGAAATATAAAAATAGTAGGTACTTTGGGTACAATATTTTCTTCTAGAGATTTTGATCATCACACATCAGATGATTCACCTGATAACAAGTTTAGAACCACTAGAAGAACATTTAGACATAATTATGTTAGGTATGGAATGGAAACTAATCTTAGTAAAAAAAAATGTGGGTTCACCTTTAATTCCACCTCTCTGAAATCCTATGCTTCAACCCCTATAAAATGAAAGGGAAGGAAAAAATGATACTCCTTTGACTTCTAAGCAGGAAGTAGAAATTCCATTTCAAGATGCAGACCCAAATATTTGATTAGAAACTAAGTGTAGAGAAAGTGAATTAGATCAACACGTTGATTTTATTAACCATCTCAGAGAAAGGAAATGTGAAATTGAAGAAAAAATTGCACTACAATGGGATTGACTTGCTCAACAAGCCATATTGTTGAATCAAAATTATAACATTTCTCATTAAACCCTACACAATGTAGCTCCTTGAAAAAATATTTTTCAGCCTCAAAATGTTGCACCAACTATTCTAAATTAGTAGCTATTATTGTTAATAAAAATAAACAACCTAACCCATTGCAATAAAATGTAGTAAAAAATATTGGGATCAACCCTAGAAGTCAAACTCAGATATTTGTTCTAGTGAGACTACCATTGGAATTAGAAAGATACAAGAAATAATAATTTTGTGGAATTCCTATTTATCCTAATCCAATTCTAGCTGAGATTAAAGGGAAGGTGCCAAAATTCAAGGTAATAATGCTATCACTGATGAGGACCACTCAAATAATTTCATCAATGTCATTTATGAATATAAGATCAAAGATAAAGATGCCATGATCAATCTTTTTGTGTAGTCATTAGAAGAATGTGAAAAATAATGGTACAAGACTCTTCCAGATAACAACATAGACTCATGGGATGAGTTAATGAGAGTATTTTGATTGCAATATGGAGAAAGAATGAACCCAAAGTTTGATGTCCATGAGCTGACTACTATTAGAAAGGGGTAAATGAATTGGTTGTTGATTTCAACATGTTCATTATTACAATGATAAAAGTACCTCCCCAAGTAAGGTTGAATGAACCTATGTGTCTTGTTTTATACTATGGAGCATTGGATTCAAAGTATGGATATCTTTTGAGAGATAATAAATCTTAGACTTTGAGGGAGGCATATGTGTTGACTGTCAATATAGAAAGAAACTTGAAATCTTTTGAGAAAAACAACAAAAGGTTTGATGTAAAGATCCTAAAACCAAGTGCAACAACTTCTAGCAATATTCTCATAGCTGAAGAGAAACTGAACAAGTTGATGGGAGTTATAAAGGACCTCTCATAAAATGTTTCAAATAATAAAAAGGGTATTCCTTCTAATGCTACTCCTACTCATTTCAATGAGGGGTAAAGGTTGCATAATGATCCCTATAATTATGATTGGTCTAAGAGACTTGGAGATATTGACAAAAAAATAACAACAATGAAATCAAACCAAGGGTCCCAAGAGAAACACACCCCTAATCCCTTGAGGAAGGATCATACAAGTTTTCAAAAAGATTCATTTTGGTGTGATACATGTTTCTTGCCTCATGATCAATCGAAGTGTGTTGTTACAACTTCTCTTGATGAAGATAAATAATTCCAAGAACATGAGGGTACACCCAAATGTTATAATGATGCTAATCATGTGGATTAGTTCGATGACATTCAAAGTGAGAATTTTTTTCAAAATGATTATGAAAGCCATCATGCTCTTATTAGATACCAAAAAAATGTTTTGAACTTAAGGAATAGATGGGGTAGAGGTATAATAGAGTGAAGACATCTAATGAGGACATTAAGGCTCATATTGAAGCCATTGTTATTCAAGTGTAAAGTGATTACCAACTAAAGAAAAAGAAAGTAGGTGACAAAGATAAAGATGAAGGTGTAGTTTCTCTAGATTTGTTAGCTACACTTTTAAATAAATGAAAGAAAAAGGAGTACAATGCATAAAGAACAACAAATATGTTTGTGGGGAAATCACCACCAAGGAAGAAAATGCATTTTCCAAATGCACCATTACAACAATATGTCCCAAAACAAAAGGGGATTGATTTTTTGACCAGAAATATGGGAAATCAATAGGCTATTAGAGATAATGCCAAGCAAAAGTAGGGCAATGAAGTAAAAAATGAAAAAAGGAAACATAAAAGATTGGGAAAATGGTCAATCCAATGTAATTTGTTGTTAATAATTAGGTAATTCATTTCATAGCTGATATTAATGTAGTTGGAACACAACAATCTACTAAGAGGGGGGAATTTCAACCCTTAGACTTTCTATGTAGATTAGTTCATTAAGCCCTTAATGTGTAGATTAAAACTTAATATGCAAAAACATGAACATGCATAGACACAAAAATCACAAAACACAAGATGTATGTGGAAAATACAAGATGGAAAAAACCACGATGAGAAATGCAACTAGGATCTACTATCCTAATCCAACCTCACAATCAAATAATCAATTACAATGTTTACGAGCACCAAACCTATGGAGACACGAATCCCTTGGTTTTAGGAGCACCCACTCCAAGGAAGCACCCAATCTCTAATCTGAGCACCTACCCAAATATCTGATGGCACCCACCAATCAAATTTGTGATTCATGATATTATATTTGTTACAATTCAATGTTAAAACTTATTTGCAACTGCACAATACCTTGTTACAATCTCTACAACTTAACGTTTTGTTCTGCACCTTTCTCTACTTTACTCTTTGAATCTTAACCCATATTGAACTCATTGATTTTTTTTGGGTTCCACTCATTCAGATTGAGTGCATACTCTATCTGCAACTTCACTCTCACATTCTATTCTCTGCACACTCAATAGTTAGACAATTTGCTGATTGTTTCTCTTTTTTCTTGACTCCACCAATCTACAACCAATTCCTTGAGCCATGCACCATCTGTACAAATATTCCTATTAGGATTTTCTCACTATCTTCCTCAAGAATTTTCCTGTTCTTCAAGCCACAACCATCAAATCCAAATTCTAGTTCAGTAGATTTTACTAAGTATGATAATCTACAAAATCCAAAACCCTAATGTGTAATAAATATTATTCCCTATTTATTTGATTTGATTTTGATCTTTGTCATCTTGGTGATCTATGTCATTGCCCTGTAAATCAAATCTCCAATCAACTGGTAGCTATAGCAAGTAGATCATTTAATTTCATCCTATGTGTTGGTTACCAGACCTAACCCGCATTCAGATAGAGCTAGTGGTTTGTGATCTTCAAGTTTAAACATGAGTCGTCGATCAATTTCTTCGCACCATGATCTCCTAGCCATCATTTAACCCTATCACCTTTAAAACATGACTGTCAAATTTAGTATTTTGACCTACACCATTTATCTTATCCTATCACATATCGTAGCTTCACCTAAGTCTTCAACTTCCACTTCTATGATTTGAATGTCTATAACAATCACTCTTCGATCGTCTTCATTCAATCTTCACCATTGACAACCCATCACATGCCATTTGCATATCACTAATTTTTTTGTGAGAAAAGGTAAGCTAATCACGATGCAAAGAACCCTCACAATGTAGTTAAATTGTGCCACTTGTCTTTCATTACATGTGTCATACGCCTGCCATATCGCAGAGCTGAGCCACAAAACCACCAAGTCTATAGCAAGGCAACAAGTAGCTGCCTTCTATCCAAGATGATGTCATACTCCACTATATTTAATCATTCATTACTCATCACTAAAGGCCTTCCTTTTTTTTGCTTCACAGCAATGATGTGAAGTGATTAAGTGATATCCTGCTATGTGTCCTCCCGTGATGCCATTTTCTAGTTGGCAGATTTTGTTTCTATGTTGGACCCACTTGAAACACCATGTGCACCATCTGATCTTCAACACATGATCTCCACCATTTTCCACTATCCCGTAGGGCTAAACAGGGACCCACCACAAATGTAGTGGGCTAGTGGGTTGGCGATCTTCCAAGGCTTGACCATAGTTGTTTATCACATATCACATAAATAGTTTTATGCTAAGGACACTAAAGCATGATGTGAAAGATGGTCACGATAGCAATTTGATCTTCAAATTTCAACATGTACCAATGATCTTCCATAGAACCTCATAACTGAATGAAACCATAGCTCTAGGAAAGAGGGTCAGTCACCCCAATGACTCCAATGGCTCATGCAATAACTTGAACAACCTGTCATTGCCAATGCCTAGTCACCATTAAAATATATCTTGGTTCATCTCCATGACTATTTAGACACTACGGTTTATCTAAAAAACCCTAGGTTTGTTCGAGAGCACATGTAATCCCTTTCTGAGCACATTATACATCCTCTAGACCTGTACCACACATTTTTGAGTAGCTCTCTGAAAATCCATATCGAATCTAGCCATAGATTTTCTTTTAGATGCCTGGAAGCCACCTCTTGTAATGTCACACCAACAATTGAGCAATTGTACAAAATTTGGAAAACATGCTCCTTTCACCAACAACCTGTATCAAAAATTCTAGAACCAGAGCCATTGCATCTCTTATCTCTCCTTTGTCATCCATTATTTCTTTTGACATCAGTGACAACCAAATTGCCAATAAATGCTATGTCAATCCCATCTTCTATTCCTCTACTTGCATACTAGTCAATTGATATGGTTTAATCCTTTAGTCAATTAAAAGTTCAAGTGATAATTGGAGGATTGTCAAGGATCCCTAAGCATATGGAAATAACAATGCTATATCTCACTGTCTCTACTATATTTGATCAACCGAGTGAAGTTGCAGTTATTCCCAAATACAAGGTAGATAAAGTCAACATACAAGACTCCTATTGGGCACTATTTCTAAAGGTAACAAACAAAAAATTGATCCATGTTATATATCTTTGTTAATAAATGGTTAGTTGGTTCATAATTTTGTGTTAGATTCTATGGCATCCAACAATGTGATTCCATTGGAAGCCATGAACCACCTAGGAATACAAGTTTTGAATTCTTAATGAAAATTATATGCCATGGATTCTCATGAGGTGAATATAATTGGGATAGTAAATACTACTCTAGTACAACTTGCTACATACCTAGGAAAAACCTTTTCAATGGATATTATCATAGCTGAATATTATATTAAGTGGGGTATGCTATTGTCCAAGAAGTGAGAAGCTTGGATGGGTGGTAGCCTTCAAATGGATTTTTCTTATGCTATTATACCATTGTGTGGGAAAGTATAATTACATAGAGAAAAGAAAATGGTGGTCATTATGGAGAATCTTAATGAACCTAAGAATGAGGTTTGTTACCTTGAAGTAGAGGTTGATTGTTTAGTAGGATATTGTGATGAGGAATTTGATAAGCATATTGCTTTTGCTTTAGTGCCCCCACATCTTCATCAAGAACACGATGAAATTTGGAATATGAATTTTGATGGTGCATGTTCAAAACAAGGTAATGGCATAGGAATCATATTAATTTTCCTTGAGGGTAAGGATTATAAGTTCACTTTTAGATTGAACTTCGAATGAACCAATAATGTGGCAAAGTATGAGGCTCTGCTTTTTGGTTTCAATGTGGCTTCAAAATATGGGATCAAATGTATTAGAGTGTGTAGTGATCCAAAAATTTTGGTGTCTCAAGTTAGAGGAACACATGTTGTAAAGGAAATAAGGTTAAGAATGTATAGGAATGTTGTCTAGAATATTGTTGAAGTTTTTGATGCATTCAACATAATTTGTATGAAAAGAGAAAGTAATGTGGTTTCTTATGCAATTGCTATGTTAGCTTAAAAACTTGACACTTCTTTTGTTCCTTTTCACTATAAGTATGATGTTGAGATTCTTACTAGGCCTGTTATTAGAGATAACCTCTACAATTGGTAGGTGTTTAATGATGACCAATAGATATATGATTTCTTGAATTGCATTAATCATTTTGAGAACCAATAGATTGGTTGGAAGCCTATGGTGGAGAAGGATAAAGAAGGTAAGGATTCTCTCTTTGGAAATGAAACCATCCTACTCAAAACAAGTACAATTCCAAGAGGTCTTCTTGCTTTAGAAATGATGTTTGATAGTGTTGATTGCTATAAGACAAGAAGTAATTATGTCAAAGAATAAGACATAGAGATATAAATTTAGGAACTGAATCATATCCTAAAATGATTTATATCAATAACAAATTGAGGTCCCAATAGAGAAGAAAATTTTGATCGCATTATTAAGAACATGTAGAAAAAACTATTTTCTTGATATTATGATGAATTCAAATCTTACAAAGAGGACTTGTTCCAACATACCATTCCATTGGATCCTAGTGCAAAACTATTTAGACATAAGTAATGCCCTATCAACTTTAATATTTCTCCTCAAATGCAAAGGGAATTGATGAACTTAAAGAAGGGGTGTTATTAAACCAATAAAATATTTAGAATGAGTCTATAACCTTGTTCAAGTTAGGAAAAAATGAGGACATTAGGATGTGTGTGGATTTTAGAAATCCAAATATTAAGTCCCTTAAGGAAAATTATCCACTACCTAGTATGGACCATTTACTACAATGAGTGACATCATTTGAGTCATTTTCTATGATGGCCAACTTATTATATTACAATTAGGTCATGGTCAAAGATTATGAGAAATATAAGACAACCTTCACTATGACATGGGAAAACATTGTATCTATTCAAATGCCATTTGGGTTGAAGAATGTTGGAGCCACATTTCTAAGGACAATGGATTTTTCCTTTGTAGATTAAATGAGATAATTTTTGTCTACCAAGATTATTTGACTACCTACTCCAAGGATCAAAATGATCATTGCAAACACTTGGAGTTAGTCTTCTAGAGATGCTTAGAGTATGGGATATCCTTGAATCCAAAGAACCACATTTCCGGTGTGGAAGAGGGAAAGATCCTTAAGAAAATTTTGTCTGATTAAGGGATAATAGTTGATTCCTAACATGTCAAAGACAGTGATCTTATCCCTCATCCCAAAATAGTTAAACCATTCCAATCCTTCTTTGGGAAAATAAATTTTGTTCGAAGGTTTGACTTTATTGAGAAGACAAAGGCCATCTCTAAGGTACTAAAAAAAGGACAACCTTCTACTTGGGATAAGAAATCAATTTATTTTTTCTTAGAAATAAAATATGCACTTAAGAAGGCACCCTACCTCATAGGGGCCAAGATCACTACCTTTGTTCCATATACATCTATTAGAGATATCTTTGTGCAACAGGAGGCATCAAGAAAAATATGCAGATAGATCAATAAGATACACTTGTATAAAATGGATGTACAACAAAAAAAATGGTCAAAGGTCAATTCTTGAAAAAAAATTGGCTAAGGAAAGTTTGAAGTTGTTGAAGTAAATCATGTAAAATCTCACCCAATTGTTGTCCCATGTCAATTGAAGGAATTACCTTGGTATAAGTACATAATAATTTATTTGGAAAACCCAAATTATCCCCATAAGTTGAATGATAAGCAAAAGAAGGATTTGAAACTTGAACCTTAGAGGTATATATTGTTGGAAGGGTAATTGATGTGGAGAAACCTAGATGATGTGCTCCTAAGGTGTTTATATGGAGAGAAATCAATGAGAGTTATTATGGAATGCCACTATTGATTATGTGGTGGAATTATATATCAAAGAACATGAATCATAATATTATGAAGAATGTTTATTTGTGTCCTACATTGTTCAAGGATGTGGCCAAATTTGTAAAATAAAGTGATGCTTTCCAAAGGTTTTCAAGCAAGTTAAAATTTACAAGTGCACTTCCCCTTACAACCATTTTAGTAGAGGCTCCATTCCAACAATGGGGTATTGATTTCATAGGGTAAACAGCAAAAAAATATAGCAATAGATACAAGTGGATATTGGTGGCTACTGACTATTTCACAAAATGGATGGAGGAAATCCCTACAAGAAACACAACTGCAAAAGAGGTGATTTAGTTTCTACTAAATAAAATAATCACTAGGTTTGGCATGCCATAAAGAATTGTTGTAGATAATGCAATGTGTTTCAGATCTATATTTTTTTTTAACATATGTTCACAACATGGGATCTCTTTAACATTTTTTTCACCTTATCATCCAAAAGGAAATAAAAAAGGTGAATCAAGCAAAAAGAACATGAACATCATCATAAAAACTTTGGATTCTAACAATAAAATGTGACATGATAAGTTAGAATATGTTGTTTGGACAAATAGAGTAACTTACAAGAAGGCTATTGAGAAGATCCCATTTGAATTTGTTTATGGTGTTGAGGCCAAGTTGCTAGTTAGCCTTGAATTTATACTATATAAGTTGCTATAGTAGATTGAAGGGGAAGAGGAAAATGCCATCTCCCAAAGAATACAAGAGTTGTTTGAATTGGAAGAAATAAGAAGGGATACCCATGAAATGAATTGATGAAATGATATAAAATGAAGTATCTCTTTGATAAGAGGGCCATAAAAAAGAGTTTCAGATTGGGGATCTTTTCCTCATGTGGAATCCTAGATCAAAAGATAAGAGAAAAATAGAAAATTTGATGCCTTATGGGTTGAGCCCTATCAAGTTAGTGAAGGATATGGTCAAGGGACATTTTACCTCAATAGCATAGATTGAGATTACTTGGAGCTTCTATTTCATGGTCAACACCTAAAGCATTTATTTTCTTGGGGGTAAAGTTCTTGAAAATTTGGTAACATAAGTTGTTTTGGTTGTGTTGTCTTGTGTATATGTTTGTTGTCTTTTGTGATTTAGCCCCATTTTTGTTCCCTTTTTGGTTTTCTTTGAGATCTAAATTCTTATTGTTCTTGTTATGCCTTGCATAACCACCCCATTTTATTCTGGAACAAAATGGGTCCCCCTTCTCTTTTTGGTTTCATTGCCTTTGGTTATTTGCTTTTCCCTTTGGGATTTCTTTTGTTTTCTTCCTGGGTTGTCTGCTGGTTCGGTTAAATTTTGGTCCTATCTCAGCTTGAGTTGGTTTTCTTCTTGCTATAAATTGAATGAAATAATCACAAGCAATAGTGAATTTTATTATAAATATGTTTTATTTGCTTATGAGGACTAATGGAGACCTTGTTTCACAGGATTAGATCGTGCACATGATGTATTTTTCAAGGGAGCTCAGTTGGAAAGCATTCCCCCAATCCAGTTTGGCATATAAATCCTCTAAGGCAAGAGTCGGCAAGACTTTTCAAATGTCTTGCCAACTGGTGGCTTGGCTCTGTCTATTTAAAATCCAAAGGGGGTGTTAGAACTATAAAATCCTAATGATTTTGCATGGTGTCCATACTCATAATTTTCCAAATAAGTCCCACCATGAGCATATTTTCCCCATTTTTGACCATGCAGTATTATAAATTCCATCAAGTCTGAATACCTCACATTATAGTTGATATTGGCATGAGATTATCAAGGTCTCCCTGACCCATAATGTATTTTGGTTGATAGGCATCTATGTTGCCTATCGGCAAGACCTCAGGGATGTCACAGCAATTAGAATTCGCATGCATCTGTCAGCGAGACATTATTCATTGTTCCAGCGACCAAGAGTTTCCCCATTGGCATGAAAGTCTTCTTCAGAGTGAGGTCTTGGCAAGATCTTTATGTCTCACTGACCAGCGACACAGGGATACACATATCGGCAAGAGACTTTTCCAATCGGCAAGGACTCTCGGTGAATTCTTCAACTCCCACCGACTACCGCAGGACAAGCAAGCACTTCGATGAAAGTTGTATCTTCGGTGTGTGGTCTTGCCAAGTGCTTCGTTGTCTTGTCGACCATTGCCAAAGGATATACATCTCGATGAGAAACTCTTGCAGCGGTAAGATTTCTTGGTGAGTGCATCTGGTTTCGTCGACAAGGCACAAAGGGATTCTATCGGTATGAGGTCTTGCAGTCTTACCGACCTATTTAGTCACACCAACATATTGCTTCATCGGTGAGAGAATGATATTGTCACGGCAACAAAAAGTGAACTTATGGAGATCCCTCGGTGAGACATAAGTTGTATAGGGGATGTCTCCCCGACAAGAGAATGTTACAGCAACTAATGTGAAATGAAAGAGTACATGTCAGTGTGACTACAGGGAGGTCTTGGCGACAACAAGCATC